>CM076578.1:1272478544-1272622918 GCA_034641835.2 Pinus albicaulis | reverse complement strand
TTTCCCTTTCCCTTGGCGAGCTTTGCGAGACGTGGACGACCGGAGACCCGTTCGAAGGAAGCTGCGACGTCAGAACTTGGTTGTAACTTCTATTCGTTTATCATTTAATAGATGACTATGATTATGGTTCCACTCCGTTTTCCATCATGTTAATGCGAGTTATATCTTTTCTGACCGATGTTTAGTTACGTATGCTGGTTCCTATGCATGTATTTGTTCGTTTCTTCTGTGTGCAGGTGTTCATCCACGGAGATCGTGGAAGGATTGTGATCTGCCAGGGCTGAAGGACGGGGACATCTCTTCTTCAGATCTAGCGTTGGAATCCAGGTAGGCTCTTATCCCAAGTCTTTCATTCGTAACTAGGAGCTTGCGTCATAGCATTGTTTGTTTGTTGCTAGACCCCTTCTGGGCTAGTACGGATCGCCTCTGTCCGCAGAGGGGATTTACCTCCTCAACAAATTGGCGACTCCGCTGGGGATCGTCCGGTTTTCCTTGTCCCGTTTATGATTGGTTCGCTTTGATTGTTTCTCCTTGCTTGATGAACCTTCTGGGTTGGATTCTTTCACTATTTTAGCTTCTTGGTTTGCTTAGCTTGTATTGGTCTACTTTCAGAGTAGCTTGTTTTTTTAATTTTTATTGAAGAACTCGACTGGCGCGGGTTTTAACCCGACAGTCGCGCCACTTGGCGCTTGTTGCATTTTTCTGTCTCGCGCCAATCGGCCTTTGGCGCCAGTTTCAAGGCCACAGTCGCGCCACCCCTGTGACTCTTTTGAGTTTCTTCATTTTTTGGCTTTCTGAGCTTGACCAGTACTTTTCTTCTTGATTTTCTGATTGTCTGAGTGTGTTGGAGTCTTGTTTGACTGGAATTCACCGCTATCCTTTGGTTGTTTGCCTTTGTCTATCGATTTCACGATTTGAGCCCTAGGGCATCTAGTGGCTTAGTGAATCGAGCCCTCCATTGGGAGTTTTTGGTGTTCTGATTGTCCTGTCAACTTGTTGATTGATTCTCCACGCTCTCTTACCAGTCTTTGATTGTTTTCCTACGTCTTTTGAGTGATTGTTCATTCCTTCATTCAGAATTCGTTTGCCTTTCTTTGGACCCAGATCACACGGTCCATCGGGAGCTTTCAAGTCTTTCTTTGCTTTGAGGGACTTTGGGTCGATTTAGAGATTTGGTTGCTTGCTTCGTTGAGTGAATGTTGTTTGCTTCGCTCTCTTAGATATCATTTCTCAAATTGTTCCTTTTGTTTTCAGTGCACATTAGCCATTAAACATTGAAAATCAAAAAAAATATATATATAATCTCTTTTGCTTTTGTTAAATTAGTGCAAATTGTGATCTTTTCCATATTGCTAGTGATTAGTGTTTGAATGAAAAGTGTGCAATTGCATTAGTTGCATTAGAGATATTCTTGTTTGTATTCCGTTCATTTCGTTTGCATAAAAGCTCTCAACTCTCATTTAACTAGTTTTCATCGAACGAAATGTTGCACCGTGGCATATAGCTTGCATTTAGGAGTCTTTCGAGACACTACATACGATAGGGCCTGGAAATTGAAACTTAATTGAAGATCAACCGTAAAATTTATTCAATTAACCTAAGGCAGCATTGGAACTTAACGAAACATATTTAGAAGGTCTAGGCTAGAGACGTGTTCCGGCGTCGTTAAACCTAGCAGCTGTCGTTCGCCTGTTGGCTTTAGACAGCGCTAGTACGGACTTGCGCTCCCGTACCGTCGCGTATATAAAGGGAGACCCCTCTAGGTTTTCAATCCTTTATCCACAGGAAGCCGAGTCTGCCGCCCTATACCCGTGATACACCGAACACAGCATTCGGGGAGACTACCTGCACGTACGGAAAGTCCTTGGTCGATTTCTCTTTCATTATTGAAACCAAGGTGTATATTGCAGTTCACGGATATTTGGTACACCCTTTGTGCCTAGTTTTTCCTGAGCAGTCATTTGGTCTTTTCTGACTCCCTAAACTTGAAAAGACCGTCAAGCGCTTGTCCTTTCACGCTTGTAGCAACTCTGAAAGAGATAGAGTCATCTTTTTATCGTTTCTCGACTCTTAAAACATGAAACGGTAGAATTTGTTTATTTTCCAATGTGGTAAAATCAATCTCCCACGATTACACACCCGTTTAGATATTGCTTGTGACTGTTTGATCGTGTGTCTTAACTCGTTTTCAGCCCGTGTGTGTGTGTGCTCTCTTCTTCTAGTCTTTTGTCACGGTGGCGGAACCCTTGGTTTCGTCTACTGGTAGTCCTTACACGGACGATTCTTCAGAGGCTTCTGAGCCTTCTGTTGAACCACAGCAGCCTGTTGTTTCCGAGTTCCCTGACGGGGGACCGGTCCTCGCCGAGCAACCCTTTGGGGAGCCAGTTGACTTCCACTGGCCCTTTTCGGACCCTCTGTCTGAATTGAGATTAGGAGCTGATTTCCTTTCTCTTACATCGGGTTCACCGTTTATTGCTGCTATTTTTCCTCCTAGTCCTCGCCGTCTTCTGCGTGATTTAACGGCAGGATCAACCATGAGTAATTCTGGTGAGGAAATTCCCGGGTCTGATGACTATCAGCGCATCCCTCGTAGATTGTTTGAGGGAGACGAGTCTGAGTTGGCTACCACATCGTCAGCTGGTCCTTCTTTGCCACAGGGATACAGATCTCTGGGTCAGATTATCTCAGCTGCTGCCTCTATGGGAATATCATCTCCTGCTTCGAGGCCAGCTGCCACTACACCCCGGGTGTCTCCTTCGACGCCCGTCACTTCTGTTCCCGTGCGACCCACTGTTTGTGTGGCTGCCTCTTCTGCTGTTGTCTCAGCATCTGCTACTAGATCTGGGCCAACTCCCGAAGACATTTATCTAGCTACTGCTATACCGGAGAATATTTCTCCGGAGGAGTATCGGTTGATTTTGCAACAGCCGAACGCCGGGGCTGGACAAATCCCCCAAGATCCTTACCGATCTTTCTTTTCGCACTATGCACAGGACGGCACTCCCGTGTATGGTTTCCCGGGTCAGCTTGATGAGCATGGGGACATTTTGCGTCTTCCTGCTCATGAGGCTTATCTGTATGCTCAAGGTTTACCGTACAACCAGGCTCAGAACCTGCAGGCACAGCCTTTTCAAGGCCAACCTGCAGGCCAACCTGGCTATCAGTACGACCCGCAGGGACAGCCCAATCAAGGCTACTCTGCGGGCCAGCAAGGGCCATTCTATAATCCGCAAGGACCGTATTATAACCCTGCTGGTCAACCTGCTCAGCCTCAGCCGGGGTATCAACAGGGACCGGCCTATGGTCCTGGGGGGAAAATCCAGCCTTCTTTGCCGATGCAACCGCAGTATCCTGCTGTCTCTAACGTTGCATACCAGCCAGGACCACTTTATGGTTCTGCTTCAGGTCAAACTGGTTTCCAGCAAGCACCTGGTCCTGTTCCACCACCAGGCCAACCGGGTCATCCGGCACAACCTGGTGTCCCGCCTCCAGGCCAACCGGCTTATTCGGCGCAACCTGGGGCTCACTTACAACCAGGTCAGCCTGCGCAACCAGCGCTGCCTGTCTATCCGGGCCAACCTGTTCATTTAGGGCCGCCCCCTCATTCGGGCCAACCTGTTCATTCAGGGCCGCCCCCTCACTCGGGTCAACCTGTTCATTCAGGGCAGCCCTCTCATTCTGTTCACTCTGCTCAGCAGCCTGCTCATTCAATGCTGCAGCCAAATCAACAGCTGCGCCCTACGTACCAGGCTCCGCAGGGTTCCACTTATCAGCAGTCTACTCATCCTCAGAGTGGTTATTATCCTCATGGTCAATCTCAACCGAACTATAACCACTCTGGAGGCTCTCAGTATCAACCTCCTCCACCCGGTTCTAACTATGCTCAGCAGCCAAATCTAAATGCTGCTTATACGGGGCAAACGCCTAATCAGGGCCCGAACCCTGGTTATCAGGCCCCACACAATGGTTACCAGCAACCAAATCAGTCCGGCTATACGAATTATGCCCCTCACGGTCAGAATCCTACAGGACAGAACCCATGGGGGCAGGGATATTCACAACCATCGTGGAGCATGGGTACCGGACCTTATTCTGGGACTGGCATGGGAATTAACCCTCCATTGCCGTTCCCGGCTACCTTGGATCTACCGGACGTTTCGAAGTTGACCAATGATCCGATTGCTCATAATCCATATTGGCCCCCGGTTCCGACCAAGATACCAGGAGACTGTCCCAAGTTTGAGGGCAAATCTGGAGAAGACCCCCAAGCGCATGTGATGACGTATCACCTCTGGTGTTCGTCTAACTCTTGGACTGACGATTCAGTTCGTTTGCGTCTTTTCCAGCGTACGTTAACAGGAGCTGCTGCTAAGTGGTATATAGAGCTGTCCCGTGGTATTTTTCAGGATTTCAACTCGTTAGCTATGGATTTCCTCACGCATTTCCAGCTACCAGTCCGGTATGAGACTGGGACGCACCTCCTGTCTTCCCTGAAGCAGGACTCGGCCACTCACATCTCGGATCACATCCATGAGTGGCGGCGCCGTCGTCGACTGATCAAGTTTCACATACCCGATCAGATTTTGACTCACTGGTTCACCACCTCCTTTGTGAATAAAATCGCTCAGGATATCGCGATGGGAGCGTGTGTGACGGAGGAACAAGCTATCGCGCGTGCCCAGTATCTGGATCTTGTTTATTCGCAATCTGGCACGCTTTATGACATCCTGCCTGATGCTCCACGGCCCGGAGCCAAAAAGACCCCGCCTACCCCGACGGTGGATGGCGTCATTGGTTCCGTCTCTCAAAATTCGAAGAAGTCTTCGAATGGGAAGCAGAAGGCTAATTCTTCCAACAATACCTCTGCTAATCCCGCCTCATCCGATTCGGGTAAATCCGCGGAGGTAAATGCTGTTCAGGCCAATCCTGCAGACAAATCCTCCAAGGGGAAGAAGAAGGGCAAAGGCAAATCAAAATCTGATGCCCCAAAACCGGAATCTAAAACTCGAACCGAGGATGGCTCCCAACGTAAGCCGAAATTCCCCTGCCTCATCTGTGAAGGTGACCATTACACTAAGGATTGTCCACGACGATCCGAAATCAGTCAACTTCTTAAAGGCTCAAAGGGAACTCCGGCTGTTTTAAAAGAGCCATTTCCATCTCAGCAGACCCAGATGGTCGAACAAGGTTCATCATCCGCACCGTTTGGGTCTCAGGTTTTCATGATGAAGACTAATGCACCTATCACTATTGCTACGAGATCGAAGGATTACAATAATCAGCAGCAGGCACCCGGGAAGGCAGTGGCGGAAGGACCGCCTCCCCCACCTACTTCTGGTTCATTGGAAATCGAGAAGCCGACTCTCGAACCCGTTGTGAAGCCACCTCCCAAAGGTGTTCTTCGGAGATCCTCTTATAATCCAAACGCTCGTGCCGCTCAACATTACAGTATTGTTGAGGATCTGGCACAGGCGCCATGTGCCATGTCTGCACTTGAGGTTCTTCAGAGTTGTCCTTCACAAAGGAAGGCTTTATTGTCTGCCATCGGTGGTATCGATCCCGCCGACCGAGCCTTCTCACCTTTGATCTGGAGAATTTTACTCCCCGGCTTCCACATCAAATCGCTTTGGTTATTCAAGTCGGGATTAACGGTCTGAACGTTCACAGAGCCGTCGTAGACGAGGGTGCATCTACTTGTGTTATGTCCTCCGCTTGTTGGAAGGCCATCGGCTCTCCAACTTTGTCGTCATCTCCCAATGCCCTTGAGGCATTTGATGGTCGGGAATCTAAACCCCTGGGATTTCTCGAGAGTCTGGCGATTACATTACAAGGAAAAACTGTCAACGTAGAAGTAGAAGTAGTTGACGCTAAACTCAACTACAATATACTTCTTGGCCGCAGCTGGACCCATGCCATGCTCTGCGTGCCGTCTACTGTCTTTCGATTCATCAAGTTCCCTCACGAGGGCAAGATTGTCACAGTAGACCAGTTGTCATTTTTTACCTCGAGCTCCGAGAACAACGTGCCGTATGTGGATCAAATTCGGAATCCACCAGACAGCATAGGACCTGGTCTTTTCAAAGACCCAGTCCTCATGGGTATTTTCCCTGCGCCGCCACCGAATACCGCTCAAGTCAACATGTTGTCCAGGACTGATGACCCCTGGCTGATTCCTACACCTGAGCAGGTATATGAGTTTGGAGAGTCCATGCCTTTAACGCCGGTAGAGATCAGCTACTGTGAGATTGTTGCTGCATCGGACCCTCCACCTCCTCAGCATGCTCCGATGAGCATGGCTCTTGACGTCTACTCACAATCCCCCTGGCTTGGTCAGGCTGATTCGCCTGATCCTCTTAGAGAGACTTTCCCCTCAGATGAGGCTATCATCGAAACTATGTCTCTCGAGGAGCTACCCTGGGGCGATGGACATCATCGTTCCTCGTTTATGCCTAGCTTGGGGGCAATGACTGACTGTCTCGAGCGCTATGCTACTCAGGTTCCTTCCCCTCCTCTTCAAACACCGATCTTGACGCACGAGGTCTTTTTGGAGGGTAATCTGAGTAACATTACTCAAACGGTTCCTATCAACATCTCTGTTAAACCAGGGATTGTTGAGAACATTCATGTGGGTGTGACTTGTTCTCCCGAGGAGATTCAGGTCTATACGGAACTTTTTAAAGAATTCAGAGATGTTTTTGCGTGGTCCTACGAGGAAATGCCGGGAATTGATCCTAGTATTGTCGTGCACGAGATTCCAACCTATCCAGGTGCGAAACCCGTGCGCCAACGCTTGCGTCCCATGCATCCTCGGAAAGTCGCCGCTATCAAGGCAGAGGTTGAAAAACTTCTGAACGCGGGGTTTATTTATCCAATCCCCCTTACAGAATGGGTGTCCAACATCGTCCCTGTCGATAAAAAGCAGGGTACCATTCGAGTCTGTGTAGATTATCGCGATATCAATCGCGCCTGTCCGAAGGACAATTATCCCACTCCGTTTATCGATCAGATTATCGACGATTGCGCCGGGAGTGAGATCTATTCCTTAATGGACGGTTTCTCAGGTTACAACTAGATTAACATTGCACCTGAGGATCAACATAAGACCACATTCATCTGTCCGTGGGGCACTTTTGCATATAAAAAACTCCCGTTCGGCTTAAAGAACGCTGGCGCCACGTTTCAACGTGCTATGTCATATGCTTTTCATGATATTCGCCATATTGTCCAGCCTTATCTGGACGACTTGCCTGCCCATTCGGGTAAGCGAGAGGATCATCCGGAACATCTTCGCCAGATATTTCTTCGCTGCAGACGCTACAATATTAGGCTGAATCCTCATAAGTGCTTCTTCTGCGTCGACTCTGGCCGTCTTTTAGGCTTTATAGTCTCGAAAGACGGAATTCGCCTCGACCCTCTGAAGGTTGAGGCCATTATAAATCTCCCGTCACCCTCCTCCCTTTATCAGTTGCAGAGTCTACAAGGGAAAGCGAATTTTCTTAGGCGCTTCATCCCGAATTACGCCGAGGTGGCCAAAGGATTCACTCATTTGTTAAAGCAGAATGTTCCCTTTCATTGGGACGAAATCGCTCAAGAATCCTTTGAGAAGCTGAAGACATTGCTCGTCAATGCTCCGTTGCTTCGTCCTCCAGACTACCACCGCGACTTTACTTTGTATCTAGCCGCCGCATTAAGCACCATCGCCATGGTCTTGGTGCAGGATGACGAGAACGGTGATGAACATGTTGTTTATTACCTCTCTCGGAACCTTCTCGACCCGGAAACGCGCTATGCACATGTCGAGAAGTTGGCCTTAGCAGCCGTACACGCCGTACAACGCTTTCGCCATTACATCCTGTTGCGCACGATAACAGTGGTTTCAGACTGCAACCCCATGACATATATTCTTTCTAGACAATTGCGGGGGGGCAAGTACTCCAAATGGATCGTCATCCTGCAGGAGTTTGATTTGGAGTTCACCACTGCCAAGTCAACTAAATCACTGGTCTTCGCGGATTTGATATGTTCTCTCCCTACAGACTCTCTTCCTGAACAATCTGAAGATCATATACCGGACGAAACGTTGTTTCTTATTGATACTCGTGATCCTTGGTACGGAGACATCATAGTGTATCTTTAGACCGCAACATTCCGGTCTGAGTTGGATAAAGCTGCACGTCGTCGGATTCGGCACCAGTCCCAACCCTACCGCATAGTAGGAGATACCCTATATCGTATTGGAGTAGATTCGGTGCTCCGACGATGCCTTACCTTGGACGAGGCTGAGAAAGTCTTGAATGACTGCCACAGTGGCGCCTGTGGTGGACACATGTCCGGATATGCCACTGCCCAAAAGATTCTGAGGGCAGGTTATTTCTGGCCTTCTATATTCAAGGACTGTATCACTGCAGTCCGAAAATGCCATCCGTGCCAGATTTTTCAGCGCAAGATGCGCGCGCCGCCGTTACCTTTGCATCCCGTTATTACCGTCGGCCCTTTCGCGAAATGGGGCATGGATTTTATGATGTGTAACCCTCACTCGGCCGGGGGGCATGCGTATATCATTGTCGCCGTCGACTACTTCACTAAGTGGGCCGAGGCGATGCCTACACTAGCTGCTGACGGAAGAACGGCTGCTTCATTTTTATTCCACCATGTTATTGCACGATTCGGGGTTCCTCAAGCTATCGTCACTGATCACGGTACTCATTTCCGTGATTACATGATGGCGGAGCTGACAGCTGCGTTGGGTCTGCGTCAGGACAGCTCAACGCCATACTACCCTCAAGCAAACGGTCAGGTTGAAGCAGTGAACAAGGTTTTGGTCACCATGCTTCAACAAACAGTTGGGATTCATAAATCCAGTTGGCATCTCCAACTGTTCTCAACTCTCTGGGCGTACCGAACATCTGCTAAAAGTGCAACCGGATTCACACCATTCCAACTGGTGTACGGTCTGGAAGCTACTTTGCCGGTTGAATGTGAAATTCCTTCGCTCAAATTAGCTGTGGAGCTCTTACCCGATACTTCTCCTGAGGAAGAGCGTCTTCTGTATCTCGAACGATTGGATGAAACCCGTCGTCTAGCTTCTTTGATTATCGAAGCACAAAAGAAGAGGGTCAAATCTCATTTTGATCAATCTGTTTCTCCCCGTTCTTTCATTGAAGGAGACCTAGTCCTCTTGTACGATCAGGCACATGATAAGCTTGGTGCCGGTAAACTCCAGCCCATGTGGCACGGTCCCTACATAGTAAAACGTGTTTTGAAAAATGGAGCCTACAAGCTTATAGACTACGAAGGAGTTCCATTGGCGCAGCCCAGAAATGGGCTGTACCTTAAGAAGTACTACGCCTGAAATGATTTTTGGTGTGGTGTGTGTACATAGGTGTGTGATTGTCATTTGTGTGCATGGTGTGGTGTGCTTTGTAAACATCTTTCTGCTGATCGGGTCTTCCTGGTTGTGCATATGTCTTTTCATCCATTTGTTGGTTTCGCGGACGGTGCCTCCCGCAGTACCAGGAATCTGTCTTCTGCAGCCTGGGTAATCTATGATCCTGCTGGTGAGTTGATCAACCTGCAAGGTGTGTGTTTAGGACGTACCACGAACAATATCGCGGAATATAGCGCCGTTTTGGAATTATTAACCGAGGCAGTAAACCTTGGTATCCGTGAATTGCTCGTGTACCTAGATTCACAGCTTGTAGTGTTGCAGCTGAACGGGCACTATTCGGTAAGAAATCCGTCCATTTTACGATTGTATTTGCGTATTCGATTACCGGAAAGGAATTTTGAATATATTACATATCATCATATACCCAGACATTTGAATGCATTAGCAGATACAGTAGCAAATTTGGTGTTAGATAGACATTTGCGCAATTTATAAATCATCATCACATGTAAAGAAGACTCATCCAGAAATAGATATGCATATATATAGATATCGAAATGTTTACATAGAAGTGTGTCACATAAAACTCAAAAAATATACATAATTGTCTTAATACATCCGGAGACACTGTGTCTCTCAAAAAAATAGGTGTGGCTAAATCCTAGAGACTAATCAGCATGGTGCTCATGATAGCACGTCACTGCACGCACTAGCCGCCTCAGGATTCGGTGGAGCTGGTTTGGAACTCCCACCGTATGGCGCTGGTACTCCATCGGTACATCTGACAGTCGGGCATAGTCTGGGATCCCATGGACGATCCCCTCGAGGTTCTGAACCAGTGCCTCTCCTCCGGTGCCTTCCCCCTGGATCTCAGGGGCAAGTTGTGTCCTCCGGGAGATAGGAGACATCCCGGCTGGTCTCTCAGGTCCTACATCTGCATGCATATATAATTGTGTTTAGACAAGTGTGTGTTAACAAAAAAAAACATATAAACATAAAATCAAAATATGAGGTCTTACCCAGCTCTTCATCCCAGTGGTCTCCTTCTGGTAGCGGGAGATCTGGGTCCCCTGTAAAGTCAGTTCCCGCATAGGGCCAATCTTTCACAACGATCAGTTGGCGCCGTAACCACCTGAAGAACTCGGGCTTCCAGGACATCTATTGCCCGCCTCCAGATCTGGGCATCAGTGCTGCCCAGCGAGCCATCCTCGGCTTTCGTGGTACCGGACTCGCCACATGGGCCTCTTGGCCCTGGAAGGTTGGTATGCGTTCCAGAATGAACGATACCAAGATGGAACCATACCCAAACTGCTTCAGTTTGTTCTGTTTGCACTTTGTAAGTTGCCTTTTCATGTTGATCGTGACAGCTGTTGCCCAATCATACAGTCGGGGACCCATGCATTCTGAGGCCAGTAAGAGTTGAGTCTTTGTAGCCTCGTGCGGTGCCTGCGATCCAGCAGCCCGCGTAATGGTGTGGAGTACAACTCTCAGTGCTAGATCAGGGATGGTCGAGATATATACCTTCTTACTCCCTGTTCCTGTTTGTGCCCCACGGCACACCCGCGCCATTACTTCTTCCATCTTTTCCCCTGATGGTCTGCTCCCGGTCAGTACAGGGATTGGACCCCTGCGGGATAATCCAGTAACGAAATAGATGTCAGTGACCTCCAATTCCAACACCTGGTCTCGTATTCTGAATACTTGGTCATTTTCATCCCAGAGGTTGATCAGATATTGGAGGAGCTCAGGCTGAGCTCGTAAGCAGGGCGTGAGGAAGAACTTTTTTAAGCCACAGTCTCTTAGAGCATTCATACATGCTTGGCTTTGCATGGCCTCTTCGTCCTCATCTCCGTGTTCTCGTTCCTTCCATTCGATTGCCATTCTGACTGTTTATCTGCATTCACATGGTCCAAAACCCCTTATTAGATCTTTTGTGAGCTTCAAAAATCAAGAAATTTGGCATAAATAGTAGAATTTTAGGCGGAAATTTGGGTTCCGCCGCTGGCGCGACTGTTTTGCTGACAGTCGCGCCATGTGGCGCGGGCCCTTTGGTAAAAAGAGCTCAGTGGCGCGGGTCCGTGCCCGATACCCGCGCCACTTAGCCCGGCCCTAAAATTTCAAAGGTGCCCTTACAGAGCTGATTTCTAAGGGAAATTCATTAAAAAATGTATGGAAAGAAAGAGAAAAGGAGCGCCTCTTACCTGTCACAGACGAGACGCTGAATGGTTGCCTGGATTGGTCGCAATCACCGTCGGAAGATTCTGCTCCAAATGGACCACTGTTGCTCTCCACAAGGTAAATAGTAAAAAGTAATTTTATTTTTTACCATTAGACATATTTATAACTTTTCAACGTTAAATGAGCTTTAAAAGTTATTTTTTGTCAAATATTTGTATGTATTATGTCGAAAATGGATTTGACGCTTGTTGGGTATGTGCAGCGGCAGGTTTTTGCGACTTAAAAGGTGGAAACGAGTTGTATTTTATACTTTTTCGGACTCGGTAAATACACGAAAAAGTCACTCTGGAGTCATCTTTCAGCTCTTTTCTGACTCTCTAAATGTGAAAAGATCGCCGAGGCCCTTGTCGTTTCGATCTCGTTAAATTGGACACGAATCGACATTCACCCAGTATAAGTTTAACCCTTTTTCGGGCTGGGATGGATCGATTACGAAAAAGGAATACCCTAGCCTATCGCGACTAGGAGGTTTTCCCGGATATTGTTTTCTACCTTTTCGGATCTGGGGAACTATTTACGAAAAGGGACCCGTGGAGTTTTCTTTTCCGCTGTCTTTTCAAACTCTCTAAACATGAAAAGACGCCGAGTTCTTCCTTTGTCAGACTCGTTAAACCCTGATGACATTGGATTTCGTCGAAATGACGTTCTCCGAATTTCTCCTTCCTAGGACTCGTTAAATGCACTAGGATGGATTCGCCCGAAGGGCGGACTTATATCACAAGCATATGCTATCCCCTTCAAGCTTGTTATCAAAAATAATTGGGGTACTCGCCAGAAATGGTGGGGGAAAAATGGAACCATCGTCGTCGTTGTCGGCAGTATGTCGCTCTTGAACATGGCACTTGTCTGCATTCGTGTCGGGTTGGGGACATCTCATCTCGCTGCTTCACTTTGCTTCCATGGGTTTGGGTAATCTCTTTTGACCTCTCATCTGTTCGCTGCCTCGTCGCCATGACCTTTGATCCGTTGATGTCAAATACTGCCAAGTCCATTGTCGTGTCGTTCGTATGTTCAAGAGAAGTTGCCTGGATTGGTCGCAATCACCGTCAGAAGATTCTGCTCCAAAAGGACCACTGTTGCTTTCCACAAGGTAAATAGTAAAAAGTAATTTCATTTTTTACCAATTAGACATATTTATAAATTTTTCGACGTTAAATGAGCTTTAAAAGTTATTTTTGTCAAATATTTGCATATGTTATGTCGAAAATGGATTTTACGCTTGCTTGGTATGTGCAGCAGCAGGTTTTTGCGACTTAAAAAGATGGAGACGAGTTGTATTTTATACTTTTTCGAACTCGGTAAATACACGAAAAGGTCACTCTGGAGTCATCTTTCAGCTCTTTTCTGACTCTCTAAATATGAAAAGATCGCCGAGGCCCTTGTCGTTTCGATCTCGTTAAAATGGACACGAATCGACATCCACCCAGTATAAGTTTAACCCTTTTTCGGGCCGGGATGGATTGATTACGAAAAAGGAATACCCTAGCCTATCGCGACTAGGAGGTTTTCCCGGATATTGTTTTCTACCTTTTCGGATCTGGGGAACTATTTACAAAAAGGGACCTGTGGAGTTTTCTTTTCCGCTGTCTTTTCAAACTCTCTAAACATGAAAAGACGCCGAGTTCTTCCTTTGTCAGACTCGTTAAACCCTGATGACATCGGATCTAGTCGAAATGACGTTTTCCGAGTTCCTCCTTCCTAGGACTCGTTAAATGCACTAGGATGGATTCGCCCGAAGGGCGGACTTATATTGCAAGCATATGCTATCCCCTTCAAGCTTGTTACTAAAAATAATTGGGGTACTCGCCAGAAATGGTGGGGGAAAATGGAACCATCGTTGTTATCGTCGGCAGTATGTCGCTCTTGAACATGGCACTTGTCCGCATTCGTGTCGGGTTGGGGACATCTCATCTCGTTGCTTCACTTTGCCTCCATGGGTTTGGGTAATCTCTTTTGACCTCTCATCTGTTCACTGCCTCGTCACCATGACTTATATCACAAGCATATGCTATCCCCTTCAAGCTTGTTATCAAAAATAATTGGGGTACTCGCCAAAAATGGTGGGGGAAAAATGGAACCATCGTCGTTGTCATCAGCAGTATGTCACTCTTGAACATGGCACTTGTCTGCATTCGTGTCGGGTTGGGGACATCTCATCTCGTTGCTTCACTTTGCCTCCATGGGTTTGGGTAATCTCTTTTGACCTCTCATCTGTTCACTGCCTCGTCACCATGACCTATGATCCGTTGATGTCAAATACAGCCAAGTCCATTGTCGTGTCGTTCATGTGTTCAAGAGAAGTTGGCCTCTGCAAATATCAACCTTCCTCTGTTTCTTATATGGTCCTGATTCACAACAAAACATTATGTTCCTCTGTCTCGTGTCGATGATGTGGGAATCATTATGGCCCACCTTCGATCAAGGTCACTTCCCGTCGACTTCAACTCATTATCCAGGAAGTTGGTCTAGAGACTCCTGATGGTACCTTGGAGCCTGCATGCCTCAATGGCAGGTTCGTCGCATTCGACGTGAATTTTACATCATTGACTTCCGATCGAATGATTCTGCGGGTGTTCGACGTCAACTCATTTATTCACACGCCGTAGATTGTACCTGTAGTACCTTGAGGACCATTGTCATTATTAGTGGTTTCTCTCGCGTCCGTTAACAGCTTTCATCATTGGCTGGTAATCAGACGATGTTCTTGCATGTTCGACTTCAGCTCACATATTCGCATGCTTGAACTTGTACTTATTTGGGTCGAGATGGAGCGCAAGACCCTGGATTGTGTCTGTTGTAATCCAGGCTGCGATTGTGGATTATTGTCATTATGTACATGACTCAATGATTGGATGGCTGCGACCATACCTGAGTCTATTTGTTTGATCTTAGTTGGATGGTTGCGCCCATACCCTGGATCCGGATTATAGCATACTCTGTTCGGATGGCTGCGTCCATATCATATATATACATCATGTACTTGAGATATCAGTTGTATCTGTCTGTGCAGGTTTTCCGACGGCGGGCCTTCAGTTGGACATGTTCTCGTAAAGCATTTCACCCCTCTCTCTCTCGGGCCTCATGCTTTAGGGGGCATCTGTTACACAGTAATTTGTCACCGTCCCTACCATTCCCCATCCCGCACAATGGAGGACCCATTATATGACCTGTGAACACTATCATGCCTTGAAAACATCATCAATGCATCCCTCTGAGTATGAACTTCATTTCCCCTTGAGACATCTCCTTGCAAAATCCATGAAAAACAGCTCTTTTTGCATTGGCGCGGGTAGACAGTTCAGTGCTCGCGCCAATCAGGGAAATCCCGTAAAGAGGTCGCGCCACTTGGCGCTCTGTCATAGAGCAGCAATCGCGCCACCCATTTTAGGGACTGTTTTTTAAATATGGATGGCGGAAGTTGAGTTCAAACAAACTCACAACCATTGCCTATCTTGAGTTGGGAGGTTTGGCTGCGGGAGTTCTATGGAAAGGAAGTGGTTTTGCCACCTTCCATGGAACCTTCCTTGTTGATAGGGCCAATCCCATAATAATAGGGATCCCAACTCCCTCCTTCCCCATCTATAAAAGCCTGCTCAAATCCATGGCAAGCTAGTCTTGAAGTGCTGAAGCTTTGCATCTCCCTATTCCCAAGTGCCTTTGTGCTGTAAAGAATCCCTTCTTTCCCTTAAGGCCCATTAAAGCGAGGAGACCATTGTTACGAGACTCTGGAGAGGTTTTCCCTTTCCTTGGCGAGCTTTGCGAGACGTGGACGACCGGAGACCCGTTCGAAGGAAGCTGCGACGTCAGAACTTGGTTGTAACTTCTATTCGTTTATTACTTAATAGATGACTATGATTATGGTTCCACTCCTTTTTCCATCATGTTAATGCGAGTAATATCTTTTCTGACCGATGTTTAGTTACGTATGCTGGTTCCTATGCTTGTATCTGTCCGTTTCTTCTGTGTGCAGGTGTTCATCCGCGGAGATCGCGGAAGGATTGTGATCTGCCAGGGCTGAAGGACGGGGACATCTCTTCTTCAGATCTAGCGTTGGAATCCAGGTAGGCTCTTATCCCAAGTCTTTCATTCGTAATTAGGAGCTTGCGTCATAGCATTGTTTGTTTGTTGCTAGACCCCTGCTGGGCTAGTAGGGATCGCCTCTGTCCGCAGAGGGGATTTACCTCCTCAACAGTGGTGAAGGAATTTTTAACACCAATTTTTATTTTTTTATTTGCAACCACCAATATAAAATGCAGAAATTGATACTAACAAGAGAACAAGATGCATAAGGCTAGGAGTATGAGGGTTAGAAGACTTACAGGTGGTGGAAGATTATGATAACCACCAGATAAGTACAATACAAGGGCGATAGCTGTAATTACAAATTAGAAGTTGTAGAAACTGTAAATTAGAACCATATTAGACCCTGGAGACAGCAGGTTTAAACCCTAAACCAGAAAGGATCGGTAGGGTTTTGAGTCCTCTAGCAAAGTCACGTCAACCGAGAAAGGGAAACAATGAGTAAACCTCGGGTAAGGAAGAATGAGTTCCTAATTAAATATTAAACATAATTGTGGCATTCTGTCAATTCTGGAGAATGTTGAGCAAATGAAGCCGTGAGTACTTAGGGTTTGATAAACCAATACTGGAGAAAAAAAGAATTTACAGTCAAATACATTCCATTAAACAGGGCATGAAGTTTTCACCCTTAACACTACGCGAAAGGCACAATTTACACCTAGATAATTACCATGCATAGTAAGCCGAGAAATACATGTTCCAAACCCATATTTGCACAATAACAAGTAAAGAAAACGGATGAAAAACTGCTTTACATGCATCCTTGAGATGTTATTCCTAAGAGAGAAAATATCCAAATCTATGTGTAACCAAAACGAATGTTGAGATAGGGAGAAAAACATTTAAATCGATTCTTTTAAGCAAAGAACAGCACCCTGAATCAATATACAATCAAATGATAAATTGGAAATGTAACGATAATCAAGTAACTGTCATGGTATTACTCTATGCCTACAACATCTGAAAACTTAACAACCCCAAAACCCAAACCAATTTACATACTAGAAGCCAATAGCCAATAATTATTGCAGATATTCAAGCTGATATGCCTTCCATGAATAAGAACACAAAACCCCACATTTCAAACATAGACTAATTTACACACTGGAAGCCAGTAATTATTGCAGGTAAAACCCTATTCTAAAACCCCACATTTAAGTGTTAAAAAACACATAATTTTAAGTGTTAAAAACCATAGAAGCAACTAGAGAGCCAAATATTCCAACACAGAATTTAAGTGTTAAATAACATAGAATTTAAGTGTTAAAAAACATAGTAGTTGGCTGATAGGAATAGAATTCCTACCGAGGAGATGCAGAACCTAGCCGGAAATCCGCAAATGGCAGACCTCGCCAGACTTCGCCATTACCTGCAACAAAACACAAATTAGCAAAAACCCACCCAAAAAAAAAAAAAACAAACCCACATTTAAGTGTTAAAAAACACATAATTTTAAGTGTTAAAAACCATAGAAGCAACCAGAGAGCCAAATATTCCAACACATAATTTAAGTGTTAAAAAACATAGTAGCTAGCTAGTAGGAATAGAATTCCTACCGAGGAGGTGCAGATGCTAGCTGGAGAGCCGCAAATGCCAGACCTCGCCAGACTTCACCATTACCTGCAACAGACACTGCAACAAAACACAAATTAGCAAAAAGCCAACAAAAAAAACCACAAAGCAATTCCAAAATTCCCTGAATGGACTCTCGAAACCTCCATGTCGACCACCGAACCAGCTCGAAACTTCCATTGGCTCTTTCGAAAACAAGATTCAAGCAACCTTGGACCGTCCATGAACTCCTGCAAATGAAAACAGCGGACGAACAAGTCCACAAAGTTGTGCAGCCAAGAACAATTGAGGAGCAAAGAAGAACAGTTGAGGAGCAAAAAAGAACGGTTGAACGAAACGAACAGGTCCACAAATCTGTGCAAGGATGAACAATACAAAACCGCAAGCAAACAATACCAAACCACAAGCAAACAAGCAGTAACACTAAACAGGTTCACATAGGCGTACCAGGTGCACAAGCACTGGCGCCTCACAAACCAGAGACCGGCGAGGTCACTACCCATACTCCTGGCCCGAACAAAAATGTAAAACCTCTCCGACCCATGGTGGTAAAAAGCTCTTGGCAAACCCTAACCGTATCGCAAAGCAGGCAATTTAATGTTTTTACCAACCGCAACAGATGGCAGAAGGGAGGTGGCACGTGTCGTACCGTTTTCTCGGTGCTGACATGGAGATTTTTTTGTGTGGAATGGATGGCTTGTGGAATGGAGGGTGCCCAAGTAACGGCGTCCCTCACCTAAATGCCCAATTTCCTCACCTGAATGAAGCACAAGCCTACCCATGTGCTCTGACTATTCTTATCCCACGGTATCCAAAATTCAAGCCTGACTAACAGAGAGGGAATCGAACCTCTCTTATATGGCAAACAATATTTCCTATGCTATAGATTATTTAATGCACCTTAAGAGGTATATCTGACAAGCTTCCATGACTGCCAAAACATGATGAGCATATCATACATGCAAACCAGCAAGATGGTATGATGAGCACCAACAAGATATCATATGATGCACATGAGCCATAAACCATTAACAATATCACCAGCAAGATGGTATGATGAGCACCAACAAGATATTATATGATGAACATGAGCAATAAACCATTAACAATATATCGATTTGTAATCCATCCAACTGTCGACATTAATATTATTCAAATCATGAGCCTATTTGAATTTGAATTCACGACATTAATATTATTCAAATCATGAGCATATTTGAATTTGAATTTGAATTTTAAATTAACCACCCACTTTACGCGTTAATTTTATTTCTTCAAATCTATTCATATGAATTTGAGAGATTCACGTTGTTTCATTGAAAAACCCCACCACCTACTTCTTATGTGTTTCTCCTTCGGTCTGCCGTTGCTCGTATGGAAGACCAGAAAAATGACACTAGTAGTGAGCAGAGCTACAAATTAAATTTTACCAGCCTAGATCCATCTTAACTCCGGATCTATCAAGCGTCAAGAGGGATAAAATATCTTGAGGTGCAAACCTCTTTTTTGAGTGAAAAACTTGAGGAAAGGTTTGCACCTCGATAGATTTGACCCCTCTCGGCGCTTGATAGATCCGGAGTTAAGATGGATCTAGGCTGGTTTCAGTCATGTGAAAATCTATCAAAGATATGATTAATTTTATCAATAATATGTAAATATATCAAATATTAATATAATCATTTTAAATATGCTAAATATTTATGAGATTAACTTGGTCATTTGAATTTTAAAATTTCTTAGTTACCTCAGTTCGTTGAGATGATAAATATTGTTAATAAATATAATGATGAAAAATGATGAAATATTTTTTTTGAATGCAAAGTGACAATAATAGTGTTGAAAGATAGAAAATGTGAATAATAAGAATGTACTCATGTTACAAATAGTCTTCATTGTGATCAATCTCAAACTATTTTCTTCTACTATTCTTATTGTCACCCTTGTTAGTTTTGTTATCTTTTCATATCGATTATATGAAAAAGAAATTTTAAATCGTAAACCATTTAAATCTTTAGCTCGAGCTGTTGTAGTAAACATGATACCTTGTCTCTCTTGCTCTCCAATATTAATAGGTTAATTTACTATAACACAAAAATCAGTGTACATTGTCGATAAATTTTTGTGCTTACACTAAAATCAATGCATATTGTTAATCCAATCACTTTAAAATTAATGCACCGTCATATATCCAATTACATCAAATCATAAATCAACATATACATTGAAATCAATGCATTTAATGCAAACAATCAAATAAGATAAGAAAACAACTTCTACATTGAAATCAATGCACCTAATGCAAGCAATCAAATAAGATTAGAAACCAACATCTACACTGAAATCAATGCATTTACTCAAAGCAATCAAATAGGATTAGAAATCGCCATCTACACTGAAATCAATACATTTAGTGCAAACAATCAAATAAAATTAGAAATAATATACATTGAAATCAATGCATCTAGTGCAAGCAATCAAATATAATTATAAATTGACGTCTAAATTGAAATCAACACATCCAGTGCAAGAAATCAAATAGTATTAGAAATCACCACCTACACTGAAATCAGTGCATCTAGTGCAAGTAATCAAATATCATTAGAAATAAATATCTACACTAAAATCGATGCATCTAGTGCAAATAATCAAATAGGATTATAAATCACCATCTCCACTTAAATATTATTCCCTCTCTCCATCTAGTGCAATAAATATTCTTCCCTCTCTCCACCCTCCATCCATATCTATATCCCCCTCCATCTCTTGTTTTTTGTCTCTCTATCTAACCCCCCTAAACACACACGCTCTCGTACTCCATATATATCATTCTATTTTTCAATCACCCCCTCTCCCCATCTCTCTCTTCTTCCCTCTCTTCACCTCCCATCTATATCTCTATCTTCCCTTTCTCTCCCTCTCCCCGCTAATATCTCTCTTTCCTCCTTTTGTCCTCTCTCCTTCTCTCTCCATATTCCTTATCACTCACTCTCTCTCTCTCTCTTTAGAAACCAACATCTACACTAAAATCAATGCATTTACTCAAAGAAATCAAATAGGATTAGAAATCACCATCTACACTGAAATCAATGCATTTAGTGCAAACAATAAAATAGGATTAGAAATCATCTACATTGAAACCAATTAATCTAGTGCAAGTAATCAAATATAATTATAAATCGACATCTAAATTGAAATCAACACATTCAGTGCAATAAATCAAATTGTATTAGAAATCACCACCTACACTGAAATCAATGCATCTAGTGCAAGTAATCAAATATCATTAGAAATAAATATCTACACTAAAATCGATGCATCTAGTGCAAATAATAAAATAGGATTAGAAATCACCATCTCCACTTATATCAATCCATCTAGTGCGATAAATATTCCTCCCTCTCCCCGCCCTCCATCCATGTCTATATCCCCCTCCATCTATTCTTTTTTGTCTCTCTATCTCACCCCCCTAAACACACACGCTCTCGCACTCCATATATATCAATCTCTTTGTCAATCACCCCCTCTCCCCATCTCTCTCTTCTTCCCTCTCTTCACCTTCCATCTATATCTCTATCTTCCCCTTCTCTCCCTCTCCCCCGCTAATATCTCTCTTTCCTCCTTTTTCCCTCTCTCTCCATATTCCTTATCACTCACTCTCTCTCTCTCTAGCAACCAACATCTACACTGAAATCGATGCATTTACTCAAAGAAATCAAATAGTATTAGAAATCTCCATCTACACTGAAATCAATGAATTTAGTGCAAACAATCAAATGGGATTAGAAATCATCTACATTGAAATCAATTCATCTAGTGCAAGTAATCAAATATAATTATAAATCGACATCTAAATTTAAATCAACAAATTCAATGCAAGCAATCAAATTGTATTAGAAATCACCACCGACACTGAAATCAATGCATCTAGTGAAAGTAATCAAATATGATTAGAAATAAATATCTACACTAAAATCGATTCATATAGTGCAAATAATCAAATAGGGTTATAAATCACCATCTCCACTTATATCAATCCATCTAGTGTGAGAAATATTCTTCCCTCTCTCCACCCTCCATCCATATCTATATCCCCCTCCATCTCTTCTTTTGTGTCTCTCTATCTCACCCCCCTAAACACACATGCTCTCGCACTCCATATATATCAATCTCTTTCTCAATCTCCTCCTCTCCCCATCTCTCTCTTCTTCCCTCTCTTCACCTTCCATCTATATTTCTATCTTCCCCTTCTCTCCCTCTCCCCCGCTAGTATATCTCTTTCCTCCTTTTGTCCTCTCTCCCTCTCTCTCCATCTTCCTTATCATTCACTTTCTCTCTATCTCTCCACATTTCTCTTTCTATGTCTTTCTTCTTACCTCACTCTCCCTCCCCCTCCAAGTCCATCTCTCTTTCCCTCCCTCTCTCCACTCTCTCACATCCTCTCTCTTCCTTCCTCTCTTTCCCTTTCTCTCCCATCTCTATCTCTCTCTCTCTCTCTTCACCCACCAACTATGTTACCATATCCCTCCCTCTCTCCTTATATCTCCTTCCCCCCCCCCCCGCTTATCTCCATCTCTCCTTATTTGTCTCTTTATCTCAGCCCCAAACATATACGCTCTCTCTCTGTCTCTCCCTTGTCACTCCTTCTCTCTCTCCACTTCTCACTCTCTATATTTCTTATTTCCTACATCTCTCCCCCTCCAACTCCATCTCTCTATCAATCCCTCTCTCCTCCTCTCTCTCGTCCTTCCTCTCTCTCTCTCTCCAATACTCTCTCTTCTCCCATCACTCTTCTCCTCTCTCTCCCTTTCTCCCCTACCTCCCTCTCTCTTTTCCCTCCAATACTCTCTCTTCCCCCACCTCTCTCTCTCTCTCTCCCTCTCTCTCTCTCTCTCTATTTCTTCTTAGTTATGTAAACTAATGAACATAAATATTCGTAAATATAAAGCGGATTATGGAGTAAATATGAAAAGAGGTTTTATTTACTTACCATATCTCTCGTTTATTTATATTTTTATTTATTTATTTACCATACCTCTTTATACCTATTTTATATTTATTTATTTACCACGCTTATTTTATAAATATGGTATTTGGCCCATGGTATCAATAGTAATTTGTCCCATGGTATTCGTCCCATAAGCTTCATCTAAATAAAACCTCTTTTTTAAGTTTTTTTTAAATATAAAAAGGTTTATGGAGTAAATATAAAAATAATTTTTATTTATTTACCATACATCTAGTTTATATATATTTTTATTTATTTACCATACCTCTGGAGTAAGTATAAAAATAGGTTTTATTTATTTATCATACCTCATGTTTATTTATATTTTTATTTATTTAAATTTTAAAATATTGCAACTTTGATGGGGAAATATTTATGTCTTTAAATATTTTAATTTATCCATAGAATATGGGTTTTCTTTTTAAAGATTCATTTTACAAATATTTAATTAAAAGAAATGTTAAAAGATTTTGGATTTTGATTGTTTGTGTTGAATTAACTCTTTTCCTTTGATTTAAGAAATGGTATTGATTTTAGTAAAAAGTAAAAATATTTAAAATTTTACTTAATTTGGAAATTCAATGTGGTAAATTTTTTTGTTAAAAGTAAATTGATGATCCATTCAAATTCACATATATAATTTACTATCCATTCAAATTATATAAATAATACATAGTTGTATTTTAATAGTTAGTCTCAGCCTATTAATAAGTTAAAAAAGTTATATATAATCTAAATATTCAAATTATATAAAATTCAATATTAGATTAATGCTTTGGTTCGACATTAGAAAAAGTAAAATTTATTATTTTTTGAAAAAGTAACATATCCGACATCAAGGTCATATTGAGCTATAGATTACCCCTCTAGACACAACAAAAACCAACATTGATATTCAGAGCCGCAAAATTTAGAAAGAAAAGTGTGATATTTTTGTCATAATAACAACAACGCGAATATGGAATTGAAGCTGACTTGGGTGGCCTTCAACACAAATTCCATCGTTCACAAGCATTGTGTTTAACTTTCCGGTGGTCGTAGCAATGGGGGAAATTATATTAGCAACTTCGGTTTATGTTACAGCAACACTAGCATTACTATTTAATTTTTATCTTCGATGTTAGGTGGTAATCTCTCCTATATTTGATGTACTTAAATGAATTATTAGTCTGCTGCGTTAACATATCACAAAGAAATATTTGTTTGCTTTGGTAAGTACAGGGGCTATGTGAGCTACGTTTGTGATCAAGAAGTGCAGCACTAAAGCGAGTTGAAACGATTGGGATGTGGACTATTATTGAGAGATCAAAAAACTCTTATCTGCACAATGTACAACATGTCTTTACTTTTGAGATTTGAAGTTAAGTAACAATGATAACCATATTGTGGGTTGAATACTGTAGTAAGAAATCTCACATTAACAGTTATCTTTGGCAATAGATTTTAGAGAGCTCATGTATGAGAAACTTATGTTATTCTGGCATGAATTTAGATGTGCTTAACTGAACAATATTAGTCAATTGTTAAAATTTTCAAGAGTTTTATGGCATTCCAAAATATTCCATAAAACAATTTTACAGAGATTGAAACTCATTATTTTTCTGAGATGAACTGTGTGTTGTTATTGATCATTGAAGAAAAATAAAATGTCACAAGATTTAAAAATGATTACATAGTTTCATAATGGAGATTCGGATGTAAAAAAACAAACTACATTTTCCAGGGATTAACCATAGAATATTTTAGTTTCCATGCTAAATATTGTAATCCGGTAGTGTACAAAACAAGAAGAGTTGTACTTGCAGATGGCACGTACCAAAATCAATATAATAGCAGCCATCGAGCTGTGCTTGAGAGGTGCGGCAACAACCTAAAACAACAAAAAACAAAGGCACAAAGGCAAAATATGGACATGAAAGGCATCTCCCACAGTTCTTCTCCTCTTTGATTTTAGTTATTATTTCTGAAGTTTTTGTAGTTATATGTGTATATGGTTAGCTATATGTTTGAAAAAAATTATATATTAAAAATTTAATTTAGTTAATGGTTGTGTGAAAGGTGTATTATTAAAAAATTATTTTTAATTAAATAATTAATTAAATTAATGTTTGTGTGAGATATGCATTTTATAGCTTAGGATAAGGGCAATCTGTGATGTGAAAAGAGATGTGATCCTTCTCCTCACTAAAATTTCAAACTAAAATTTCAAATTAAAATAGATCTAGGATAATTTAATTTGACCCCACTTTATATAGTTATATTCCACATAAATACCATGAGTCAATACAATGGGTTCTCATACTATGCCTCAATACCATGAAGTTATTTTTAGTCTAACATTATGAATAAAAATATTCAGGTAGGATTATTTTTACTTTTTATTTTATTTTCAGAGTTAAAAAATTAATAAATTTATTAAAAAACATAAACAATATTCTATCAAAGAATATTATATTATTTTTTAAAACAAAAATATTAAGTTTTAAAATATTATGTTCAAAATGTTAGAGTACAAAAATGTAGATGGTAAACTGACTATTTTACTTTAATCATATTTTAATTTATAATTTCAATTATTTATTTTTTTATTTATTTATTTATTTTACTTAATTGGATTAAGTCAAAAAGTTAAATAGAACTAGACAAAAAATCTATCTTATTAATTTAATTTTAATTCATTATATATTTTAGTATTTCTCTTTTTGAATTCTCTTTATTATTCTATAGTTTTTGTAATTTTATAGCATTGGATATTTATTATGAATTATTAATTCTCTCTCTCTCTCTCTCTCTCACACATATATAATAGTAATATTAAGTTTGATTATTATATGTTTTTAATTTATTTGGATATAGATATGTTTAGTAGTATAGTTAGTTAGTTAGTTAGTTATATATATATATATATATATATATATATATATATATATATATATATATTTTATATTGATAATGATGATGATGGTTAACGTCTACTGAGACCAAAATTTGGTCTATCGAACCTAAAAAAACAAATTATTTAGTTTGTTTTAAAATTGTACTCCTATGCTCAAAGAGCTTGCAGAGAAGTGTCCTGAGCTTACTATAATTTTGACATATTAAAAGGCTAGGAAGGTCGGTATTGCAACAAAGCTTATGAAACTGAGATCTAATGTGGATGTACGCAGGGCACTCTAAGAGGAAGTGATTTTCATCCTCAATGTTCATATTCTCATAGATATGGTTGATCCTTTACACCCATGGTGTTTTAGGAACTGCCCAACGACTTGTTTCACTATGGAGCTCATGAGAGTTCATTCTTATCTTGGCTATATTATTTTTTTTTTTGAGCTAGTTAAAACAGAGAGATACTTTTGATCTTCTAAAGTAGGGTTGATGACCTCCTTCTAATATCTTAATTTTATTTTAGCCTCTAAATCTTTCTCACACCACATTTTCTCTTTAAACTTAGAAGTAACACTATTTTTAATGTTATTAATATTTTGCAATGCAACATTTTCATCGATCTCCCAATGGTTTAACCAGGCCCTGGTATCATTATACCAAGCTCATTTGAGTCTTAGGTGGTTTTGGCTGGAATTTAAAGCTAGATAAGGAAGTCTATGGTCTCCCATCTTATTGATTTTGTGCTTGTACAACAGAAGCCTAGTCATAGCTAGGCTCTCAATAGGGAAAAGACCCACTTCTATAAGGAGAATAGGATAGGGTGTATTGCTTTTAATTTTGAGGTTATACGTTATAAAATGCTTCTAGATTTGCTCAATATTTCTCCAGGATTCTCTAGAGATGTTGCAACCCCAAACCTCACATCCATACAAGATAACAGGAATGACTAAATTTTTTAAGAGGAGCTTCTTTTTATCCCACATCACAAGGTTTGCTACTTTACAATTATTTTCAAGACCAAAATAAGCTTTCCACCCTCCATTATTCCTTTTCTCAATTTTATAGTTCCATTTGAGCTTGTGATGAATATCAATTCCTAGGTACTTGTAAGAAGACACTTCCTCCAAGTTGCTATTGTCATTCACAAAATTTGCGTAATTGTCCTTGGATTTGATAATCATAAATTTTGTTTTTTCAGTGTTAACAATCATACCCATGGTAGAGAAGAAATCCTTAAGAAGTCTTAGTTTCTTATCAAGATCAGAAGGGCGCCTTGCCAGAAGAACAATATCCTCAGCATAGTGAATAAGGATGATGACTATTCTAGTTAAGATCATGCCAGCACAACCCGCTTCCTCTAAACAACCTTCTAGCTTGTCGATGTAAATTCAAAATAGGGTAGGGGAGAGGGGGAAACCTTGTTTAACTCTGATATTACACTTAATATATTTCGACCACCCCTCATTTCTCTTAAACTTGGCAATTACATTCTCATATAACCTTATAGTGGAGGCTCTCAACTAGAAAGGAACCTTTAGCTCTTCTACTCTATTCCATAGGTTATTTCTAGGTACCATATCTAAAGCCTTTCTAAAGTCCACAAAACAACAAAAGAGATTGGATTTATCATTACGACATTCCTCCACAATGATCCTAAGTGTAACGAGGTGGTCCGTTGTTGAGTGTTGCCTTCTAAAACACGCTTGGCCTTTAGCCCACTTGCCTTCACTTTCCATATATATTGAAAAATAGGTTTGACTTTTATAATTTTTTTTATTATTAATTTAATTTTTATTTTTTTTACCAATTTTTATTCTTTGTTCATATTATTTTATTTTTTATTATTTCTTTCTTCTTTGTTTATGTATTTTTTTATTATTTGTTCAATGTCACTTCAACCCTTGATTATTATTATTTAATTGAAAATTTATAACCCTTATGAACAACATTCTCTAGCTACTTTATTTTCATCGAACATCACGACAAAAAATGACCCATCTCACGACACTTGAAACACTCGACTTTACTCAAGTCCTTATTTTTCTTACCCTTCATTTGTGCTACAAGTGCCACATCCTCATCTGCCCTCTTCGTTGGATGAATATCCTCATCTCACAACTCTTCCTGAATGAATTCATCCCACAGCCTGTTCAAGTCTGGAAATTTCTCTCTATATATGATCCCTTTAATGAAGGGATTCCACTCCTTGGTGAAATATTTCAAGGCAATCCTCACCATATCTCCATCTGAAATAGTCGCACCAACGACAGCAAGCTCATCTATGACCTAAGACAATATCGTCAAATACGAAGTCACTCCTTCACCCTTTATCATCTTGGTTGACTTCAACTTAACCTCCAATACTAATACTCGATTCTCGTTCTTATTCTGGAACAAAATTTGAAGATCCAACCACATTTCATGTGCAATGTTCCTCCTGGACAAATGAGATATTAGGGCATCCTTCACACCATCTAGGATGATCAATCTCGCCTTCATATCCAAACCTTCATATATTTCCAGCTCCTTAGGATCGGTTGGCTTCTTGTTAGCTTTCTTGGTAAACTCCCAGATCCTATTGACCTGCAAGACCAACCTGATCCTTTCCTTCCAAGGACTATAGTTGGACAACCCCTCCAACCGGTCCTCATACCGGAGACCTGCCTGTAACTTCGACATTGTAGTGAGCCCTTCACTTACAATGTGACCAACCCCCTCTCATGTTGTAATTCATGGACTTCCAAATTAGCTCAGACATGCTCCAATACCATGTTGAATTGCCACGATCATGGGTATAGGTTAGAATATTATAATCTCTTATGCTACCAAACCAAGAATCTCAACAAGAACTACTTTGCACAATGGAGAATATAAAGCAGTATATCACAGCTGCACAAGTGTATACATTTTTAAAAAATATTGTACAATAATGTACAACCCAATCTTCGTTATATTAAACCAATCTGAATAATAAAACATACTATGGAACACAAGATATAATGGAAAACGTGCTACGCGTACTCAATGTCATATTTTTTCATGTCAGTCCTTCTCTTTTGTACTTCTCTCTAGTCGCCCCTTATTCCTTCAGAGGACAACACATAGAGACTCCAGGAGGGCTACCACCTAACACTGTTACAAGTCACTTCTGCTGCATGTACACTGGCTAATCCAATTTTCTCTCTAGGTTGGCCAACACCTGAGCTCGACTCTTCCAGGCTAGCAGTCACTTTTGTCCATCAAAGTGCTACACTTTTGACACCGATATTCACCCAACCTTCAACTCTTCTTTGTCACTTCAACATAGCTTGTCTAGGGATACTTTGGGATATCAACACGCTTCCCTCCACAAAACCAATGATGCCCAATCATATAACAGTAAGATATGCTCCTATGAAGGTTCTCGATCACCCAATAAAGCCTCCAAATTGGCTCCCACAGACTGCTAGTCAAAATGATCCAAAATAATCCTAAAGACACAAATCCAACACCTACAAGATGCACAAATATGCATACCTTCATCTCATTAATTGAGTTCCACTCCTATGCTGCAACTTAGGCCTGTTTAGGGCATCATTACAGTCCCATTTCTAGCCTTCAATCCCGCCCAGATTTTTCCTTTAGGAGTGCGACTACCCTTTGTGAGGCCAACCCTCTTTGTTGTAATTATGGGAAGCCTAGCCCTTACCACAAAATCAGCCTACCTTAAATTGTCTACAACCTTCTATAGCAAGGCACCTCAGGCCTGTGATAGCATTTATTAGGGTCTGCCCACCCTCCAAATGGCCCTCAAACAACCCATATTTGTGCTTCTCTTCCTCAGCCTTCAAGAACAGTTCCTCGACCCTCCTATATGCACTTCAGCCTCGTGAAATAGGCAATGAAATAACCCTTAATGCCCACACTATCATGTTCTTCTTTGTTGTGGCCCAAAACCGAGATCCTTCCTTCTCAAAGAACTTGTCACTTGTTTTAAGTTCAGAAATAGATGAGGAATAATGTCCAAATGTCACCTTGTATATATACCATACACAAGGGCTTCCTCCAACGTCATCTAACGGCTTGAACAGTAGTCATAAGCCTAAATAACAGTAGGCCGACCTTGAATCCTTATGTGAAAACCCAACAAATAACTTCAAAAATTCATATCTCACTAAGCAACGTGAAATTCGACAATTCTTGAAGTGTTGGATTCTCCTTTCCACCCTATATCATCTCATGCCATCACATGGCCAAATTTCTTCACAGAAATTCCCTAAACATGATTGGTGCAAAACCCCAAGATTGGGTTCCAAGCCCACAAGTGACTCTTGCGGTGCTTTTCCCTCCAATCCCCGAACCCTAGGGCTTGGAGTACCTCCCAAGCTACTAAAAAATCAAAATTGTTGAGATCAAGTTTGCTAGTTAATGAAATTAACATTGGTATTTTTAACCTACATTTGAGTCATTTATTCCTACTAAGTCACTATCATATCATTAAGGAGGCGCCTAAGATGGATTGTGGTTGGTTATTGGGAGTACCCTAGTGCACCTCATTATAATTATCTCTATCGTACCTTCTCTTTCTCCTTCAATGAAATTAATCTCTATTTGTTGTAGTGATTGGAAGGCCCAATTATTATACATTATTTGAGAGGAAGGTCATTAATTAGAGTCATTTTTTTTTTCAAAACCATAGTATAAAACCTTCATATTAAAGCTTTTACATTGTTACACTTTATCAAAACATACTTATAACATTTCTTGCACCATCTAAGCATGTAATTTCAATTTAGACCCATTTTTCTTTGAAGTGTTTTTGTTTTGCATGAATTGGTCCTTTGACCTACTTGTCCACCATTTTAAGAAATCGCTAAGTCCTAACAATAATAACTCTTAATCCAAATAATCGTAAACTCTCATCACACTTAATCCCTAACGCATATCACCTTGGGCCCATAACCCTTATAAACCATAACTCATATGACCCTTGGCCATTATAAACCCTAAACCATACAACCCATGATTCTCTCCCCCCAGTTATTGTAAACACTATATAATAACCCCTATAACCCAAACCTTACAATAACAACGCTATTATTCTCCAAATAAGTAACTTGTATAAATCCACATGAAACCCCAACTATTATCCCCCAACAACAAACCCACATAACACTTAACAAATATGTAACCTTTTTATGACTTCTAACCTTATCAAAGATTAATCCCAAAGCATTATTACCCCAAAACTATATAACCCTAGCTCTCTTAACTAATATTATGTATGAGATTTGACCCCTAACCACTATATCCCTTTACCCTTGCCACCCTTAATCCCTATAACCCTATAATCCCTAGTCCCTCATACATATAATGCAATGATGTTATTGTCTTTTCATAAGTAAGTTTCATAAAAATTGGTAGGGCGGATTTTATGTCAGTTTCAACATACTTCTAGTTATGAACAAGCCTCATAGAAATTGATAAGGAGAAATCTCAATTCGTTGTATCATTCTCCTGGTTACAAGCAAGCCTCATAGAAACTAATAATTTAATAACATTATTATCTTATCTATGACTTAACCTCACTCAAAATTGTGTTCGTGGATTCATAGCAACATTAAACCCTAACTAATAACATCTGGAACCCATACCCATTTTAAATCATAGCACCTTTCACCCTTCAGACATAAATCATAAACCCTAACACCTATGAAACTTAACCTCCATAAATCCTATCTCTAAACCTTCAATACTATCAACATGATAACTCATATCTACAACTATTACCCAATACTTATAAATTTACCACCCCTAAACTCTATTCTCGATTACATGTAACATATAGTCCCCAATGCGTTACACCTATAATTCTTCACCCCTAAGCTCAATTCCCCTAGATCCATAAACCTTAACATCTAATCCCTAACATCCTTGGTTGCTTTGACTTTTAACACCTACATTACCTAACCTAACAATGTCCCTTGATCCTTGTAACTTTAATCCCTGGGAATTGTAAACCTTCACCCATATAAAAACTCATTTATTATTTTAAGTAACTATTTTTTGATCTTGTTGCAAGATTTGTAAACAATGGTTGGTCCATCGAGTTCTTCATCTTCATTTGATTTAGAGGCTAATTAATTTCATAAATTGCCTATTGTGAAAAAACACATATCTTTATTAGAAGACATTTGATGGCCACTCATAAGTATTCCTTTTGTGTTGTTTCCCATGAAAATTTCTATTTAAATATTAAGTACCCTCGTTCTCTAGCATGAACTCGAACGAATATACTAGTTCACACTTTTCTTAAGATGTGAGTTCATAATTATATTAATTAGGTTATCACATTTGGTTAAATATGGCATATGTATATTTAAATTTTCATGCATATTATGATTATTTTTTACATATTCAAAATCTAGTGCCAGTCATTTCTCATGCTCATACTTCAACACCATATATCAAAAGGACTAAATGTGAATTAATAATTTACAAGGAATGTAGTATACAAATTTATGGTAAGGTTTTTCATGATGACCAATAATATGATTAATATCTTTATTTATATTCATGTGATTTGCAAGAAACTAGTGAAATTTCCCCAACTATAGATCTTGATACAATTCATCCTTGGATTGGAACCAAACATTAAAGGATACTAACCTATATATGTGTATGCAACAAGCATTGATACTCAAGACCTAACACACTCCATGATCACCTTTTCATGGAAAATTATGATATGTCGTCTTCTAGTAGAGCAACAAATTGAAAGGTAAATGGAGATGATTCTTTGAAGTTGTACTATGAAGAATTAGTGGTTTGTGGTTGTTCCAATTGCAAAGGATTAAATAATTGTAGATCACATGTTGTATTGTAACATTACCAACACCATGGACTCGCTACTATTGTTGGGATTCATCCCTTCCTTAAATTCTCATCTAGGAAAAGATGCATAGTAAATAAGCTATCCAAATATTTCTCAAATACTTAGATTCATTCAATTCTAAGAGTGCAAAAAATGGTTAAGTCACCGAGAGGAAACTTTCTCCAAGAATACAAAATTTATCCAAGCTTTCTACCAAAAAACCAATACCTTTGGATAGTCTTTGTGATGCATATCTCCTAAGAAACTCAATTCCATTATGCAAGGAATCATGTAATAGATCCACATTTGGTGCTTGGCCTACATCTAGGGTGTTTCCTACAATAGGAAATATTTTCTTATCCTGATTACAAATTAGCACCATGCACATATTCTATGTCTAAGTATAATATGTGCTTGAGTTCATCAATAAACTTAAAAGACTATGTATATGTGGATAGCCATGTGTGCATACACGAGAACATTGCAGGATTTATTAACAACTCGAAAAATCAACATAGAAATGTAAATTTTATCTTTATTGATACAATTAATGACAAAGAAAGTTTCATGTCTAGGATTGCAAAGTTATACATTTATACAACTAAAATACATGATTTGTTTTTTGGACATAAGTTGTTAGTGCACTATAATTTTTCTACCCATGTACCTATTCAAAAACAATGACATGTGATTAATCTTCCCTTAAAGGGTCTCAATGGAATGGAAGAAGAAGGTCCAATATGGTGTTGCATAACTTTTTAACTAGTGTTTGTATTGACAATTTGTATTGATGAAATGTTGAAAGACTAAAGTGTTCTTATTAAAATGTTTATTTTTTTTAATTATTTATGTACAACTTTCTCATGGAGATTTTTTGAAAAGTTATTGCATTGAAAGCATTTTTATCAATTGCTTGGAAATTATAGACACAATGTAAATTTTCTCATATTATATCCATTTTTATAATCATGATAACATAAATGATCATGATAGGTGTCATTTTTGTGCATTTTAGCGATGACATAGAAGTTAATAAATGTGTTCTTGTTGTATCTCTTCCATTTCATCTCATTATTGCTTCTTAGACAGAGGAAAAGGTCTATGGACAAACCATTTCCCAAGAAGAGTATAATGAGTTTTTGAATGCACCTTTACAAATCCATTTCCTAATTTAAAGTATATTATCTCTAATACTAAGAGTTTGAGAGACCTTGGTAGAAATGAGCAACAAAGCGCATACAAGGTGAATATAAATAATAGAGGTGATATTGTACATGTATAGTATTTTCCACCCAAATGTTACATGATTTTTTTCAGAGGAAATACATTCAAGTAGTTGGTGAACATGAAAAGGATATGGATGGAGCCACTATAAATCATGGCTTTAAACTTGAGAATTTAATGAGAGCTACATAAACACCTCTTTTTACAGTACTCTAGGTTGATTATTCTTGTGTTGTATCCTTTAAAAGCAACATATGGATGGTCAAATAGTAGTTTTATGTCTTTGCTAACATATAAAATGTGATGTCTACTCTAGTATAGTGTGCATTACAAGTTCTTAATCTTGTTATATTGCGAATTGTTAGTTAGCTATTAATGTTAGTTTGGAACATTGTGTCGCAAGATAAATTATAGCCATTAGAAAATATACTTCCTAATATATTAAATATATTATAAAATTGTTGTCAAATTTACTATGTTAATGAAAAAGTATATCATGCATCTCCAAAAGGTTGTATATTGTACAAAGGATGACGTAAAGACAAATACATGCATCCAAAATGCAAAACAAGTCACAACTGCTCTAATATAAAGTATAGAATGTCCCATAAAAAGTACCATGCCAACTTTCCATTATTCAACAATTGCAACACATATTTAATTTTAAACATTTAGTTGAGAATATGGACTAACATGCAAAAAAAATTGAATGGACAAGATGCACTGCACATTCTTGCAAACTTTGAGGTGATAAAGCTCATAGATAATACACTAACAATTTCCCGTAAAGGTGCAAAGGTACACCGAAGGAATAGAAAATTTGGGAAGAGTGTTTCGCCACGAACATATCTCATTGTTAAATGTGTGTGCATAAGGTTTTCCAAAATATACAATGCAATCTCCACTAGGATATCCCACTGCTCACAACATATTCATGAGAGCAAAGTGTTGATAGACATTGCCCCAAGTGTGTCACGCCCAACTAGTTGTCTTTTCTCTGCCACATGGTGTCGCCAGGGATGTATTTCTGCTAGGGCATGAGAGAAATCTCCATCAAGGTCATAGAGACTAGTGACTCGTTCCCCATACTGTACAATGGGTCCTCCTACGTGATTCCAATAGTTCAGTCGACACCACTTCAGGGTTTTGGACCAGTATCCTAGAATCGAAGGGGAGGTTTGTGATTACTTTGATTTAGTTATGAATGCACATCCCAATGGTGTTAAGGTTTTCATGGCCACATATGTTGGCTTTGATGATATTGAAATCTTTGGGGAGGTTCAAAGAAGATATGACTATTGGATTTTGTCAAAAGTTTAGGGTTTCGATGGCATTTAGAGAGTCTCATGCCACTTTTCTAGATACTCCGTAAGAATATAAGAGAATCGTGCAAGGGAGGATTTCAGGAGTGAGTGTGGATTCAGATGATAAGTTATCTCTTTAGATCTAGTGTGTGAGACTACTTCCCAACTGCCTTATGTGGGCATTCTTGGAAAGCTTTGCGTTAACAAGGTCAGAGTTGTTGTCGGTGAGGTTGACAACTTGCATTGTTTCGAGTGCTAAGAGTTGTTGGCGGTGAGGTTGACATAATGCACTATTTAGAGTGCCACGAGATAAAAAAATGGTTTGATCGAGGGACACGAAAATGGAAGGATCTTATTGGCTTCGATGAACAATGTATGCCTAGCCCAACCCCACAAAGAGACACTTTCGGTGTAATTAAATCATGAAGTCTGTAACCCTATCATATTTGTGCCTTTTTTTGAAGTAGTTGGTAAACAGTATCATATCTAAGTTGAATTTGAGGTTGTGAGATTGATATATTTATCTTTTTTTTTAATTAGGTAAAGTTTTTTATAATTTTGTTAATAAATAGGAAAATTTGCAATGGTTATTGATTACAATTTATCAATATCAATTAATTCATTGTGATTTGATATGATATTTTAGTAAAAAATTACTAAAATATGTACCTTTTATCAAACAATAATTTTTTACTAATATGAAATGTAATAGTGGTTTGTAAAGAGTTAAACCTTGTATCAAACAATATTTTTTTACTAATATCAAATGTAATAGTGGTTTATAAAGAGTTAAACCTTTTATAAAATAGTAAATTTTTACAGATATCAAATTTAATATTGGTTTGTCAAGAGTTAAAGGAAAATTAGGTGATCTCATATAATTTTTTTAATAAATATTTACTTTTATCAAATAAATAAACGTTTGCTCATGCTAAATTTTATGGTGATTTGTAAAGAGGTAAAAAACTCTTATTTTTGTTATGTTAAAAAACACCTTTTAACAAATAAAAATAATTTTAATTTCCATTGCAAAATTTAAATGTATTTTAACATATTTATTTAAAATTAACAAAACAAAACAAAAAAATCAAAATTGCTTCACAGTTTTTCATGGTTAACTTTTATTTTAACCTTTTATATATTTAAGTTTTTTTTGCTAATAACTAATATCTAGATATATACCTTAAAAAAATCATTCCAAAAAATATTTACTTTAAATTCATGCATTAACCCTATATTTTAGGTCACTTCAGAAGAAAAAAAAAAGCGAACTTATCTCTATGGTTTGTATGGATAGAGCAACAAACATAATTATTAAAGGGGTGAAAGATTATGGGGAAAATGAATATACTCCGGACCTTGCAAGAGAATTCTTGAAAGACAAGGTGCAATGGCAAGGACAAATATGCCAAGCATGGAGAGTAGGTAAACTTAACAATGAGAGAGCCAAGCCTATAAAATTCATCATGCCTAGCTTGCATGATAAAGGTATCATTCTAAGCAAGAAGCAACTCTTGAGGGGTTCTCAGTTTTTTCTAGAAGAAGATTTAACTGTAAGAAAACAAGAGGAAAGGAGGGATGAAATGTCAAAGGTTAGGGCAGAAAGAGATGAGGGAGAGAGAGCATGGATTTATAAAGGTGACGTTGTGATAGCGCAATTTGGACCTCCTTCCAAAACAGGCAACAAAATGATAACAAGGAAGAGGCAGCAAAATCTTCAACAATAAATGAGGAAGCAAGGTCAGTATGGGCAAGCAGGGACAAGGACTCAACTGTGAGTCTTGCATGTAAAAACAAATAGCAATCAAGTCGTACCCAGGTTTCTTTAAGAATAGTTTGTTGGAACTGCAGGGATTACCCATGGAGATGGGGACTTGGGTTAGGGCTTATTGCGGAAGGTAGAGACATAATTTTCCTCATAGAAACACATGAGCATGAAGGGTGTAAGACACCTTTGTTTGAAGGGTACTGGAAGACAGTAGTGTGGAACAAGGCAGCGGGTAATGGCAAAGGACACGGGGGTATCATGGTATTAGTGAGAGAAAAAGAAGGTTGTTTCATTCAGCTAGAAAAAGAAGACCCAAATAAGCAAATTGTTTGGGTTAAAATATCAAAAAATGGAAATCACATCAAAATTGCAACATGTTATTTTGCATTGCAAGTCTCAAAAATCTACAAAAGTAGAGGGCTTGACCACAAATATCCCTTTGCAGCCCTAAAAGTAGATATTTCAACATATTCTCAGCTAGGTGAAGTCCTTATAGTGGGGGATTTCAATGCTAGAACTGCAAGTGAGCAAGCTAGCATTATTTGTTGTAAAGAAGACTATGACCCTTTCTTGCTTACATAAGAGAATAATCATTAGTGGGAAATAATTTTAGAGGATAAAGGTTGCAATATCTTTGGTGAACAATTGCTTATGCTATGTGGGGCTTTCGATTTAGTCATCTGTAATGGTTTGACTAGATGGGAAAAGTCTGGTAATTTCACTTGCAATACTTACAATCCAGCAAGTGTAGTATATTATGTAATTTGCTCGCATAGTTTGTGTGAGAAAATGGAGGAAGTGTTGATTGGAGATCAAAATTGGGACTTAAAATTAGATCACAAGCCAATTTATTTAAGTTTCTCTTGGACCTGAAAGAAGAAATTAGGATTAAAAAACTCGGTGTCTTCAACAAAATCCCCCAAAGGGCATAATACTTTTGACACCAGAAAATTGTAATACCTTTAAGAAAATTCTAGCGAGGTTCTTCAAGAAGGAGGAAATCTCATTTTATGGCCTTCATAGTCATGAATTAGCACACCTGTAGAGTGCAAAAGAGAAAAAATTAAGAAGTCTAAAACAAATTGCTTTTCGGTTAATGCTTGGTTTAACGAGGAATGCAAAAAGGCAAGGAGAATGTGGAAGGAATGAAACAAGAATAACATAAAGCTTAAAGCTTACAATCATATATTAAGAATGAAAAGGGATGATTTCATGGTTTCAAGGACAGAAGAACTAATCTTCCTTGGGAAAAATAACACCAAATTATTCTAGGAGCTCCAACCAAAAAAGGTGCAAACTAAAAACAACATTACAGTTTCTAAATGGTTCAACTATGCAAGACAAGTTTATGAGTAGGATCCCAAGGTTGACCCTCCTCCCTTGATCAACATAGACACAAAAATCTTCATAGTGCAAGAGGTAGAGATGGGTATCAAAAAGGTTGGTGTTGGAAAAGAAAAAGACTTAGTTGAACTCCAAGCAGAGTATCTAAAGTGGGGCTTAAAAATTCTTGCACCTCACATCACAAAAATTTCAACAATATCATACAGCAGGGTTTCCCCACAGATTGGACAACTAGTATGCCAATACCTCTTTTCAAGAGTGGTGACGCCAATAATCCCTCCAATTGTAAGACCATAATGATAAACCCCTTGTTTTCAAAGTTATTTGGAAGCATGTTAGAAAATAAAATCAGCAAGTGGGAAAAAGAAAGAGAGAAACGTGCTAAAGGGAAAGCATGTTTTAGACCTAAGCATTCCACAGTTGATCATTGCATAAATTTAAGGCTCATCATTGAAAATGTTTGTGAAAAAAAGGAAGAAGTTTTTTGTTGCTTTGTTGATTTCAGAAAAACCTTTTTCACGGTTCCTAGGGATAAGCTTTGGCGCAGAATGGAGGAACTCGAGCTTCCCAGACATTTGAGAGCAGATGTGCATAGGATGTATGAAGAGGTGAAAGTCAAAATTAGAACTTCAGCAGGAATTTCTGAAAGTTTTAGAAGCGATATCAGGGTCAAGCAAGGTTGCCCATTATCTCCTACCCTTTTTTGTTTATATATCAACAAGCTTGAAGAGTGGCTAAATTTGTAAGGGGGTGACAGTATCCATTTGGGCAAGTTTGTTATAAGGCTTATTTTGTACGTAGATGACCTTATACTGATTGCTAAATATTCTCTTGGTTTGCAAGAGCACTTACTTTCCCTTGAGAATTTTTGTAGAAGGGTGGGGGTGCAAGTCAATATTAGCAAAACGAAAGTAGTGGTTTTCTCTAACAAAATAAAGCATAACCAACATAAGTTCTACTTTGAAGGAAACATTCTAGAAGAAATAGCAGATTATAAATACATCGGAATTTATTTCAACAGAAATTTTATGTTGGGATGGTTGTAGAAAGAAAAGAATTTTGGGGGTTGGAAATAATTTTATGCTCTTCAAAACAAGTGTAGAGAGGCAGAGCTATGGGACTGGAAAACCACTCTAACTCTTTTTGGGCTTCTAGTGATCACGGTGATTCTCTACGGTTGTGAACTGTGGGCTAGTAGCACATCCAAGTTGCAGTGGAAAAAATTTAGAAATTTCAGAAGCATTTGATTACAAACAAATTCAAAATTAAAAGTGCAGTCCTTATGCTATATTGTTAAGTGAAACAGGGGCTTCTCCTATTGAAGAAATTTCTATGGTGTGAGTCATAAGGTATTTAAAAAAAAAAAAATGAGCAAATGGAAGAGGTTAGATGGCCTAAGGTTGTGTTTAATGACATAGTGTGCAAAATAAAGAAGACTTAGATGCAGCAAAATAACAAATGGTTTAGTAAATGGGGTATTTTCTTAAGCATGTGTCCCACAAACAATAAAGAGATAAAAACTTTTGTTATGGATAAGTTCCACAAACATACTTTGGAGAAAGATCTTGGGAGAAAGAAGAAGGACTACATTGAAGAGTTTAACCCCACTCATAATCATCAACAAAAAAAGTACATAGGGGGCAATATTTCTTGGAGATCCAAAATTCTTATTTCTCAATTAAGGACTAATTCTCATCAAATCAATTGTGAAACAGGGTGCTGGAAAAGGCCAAAATAAATGTGGGAGGAAAGAGTATGTATTTTTTTCTCTTCCGAAAAAGTGGAAACAGAAAAACATTTAATTTTAGAATGCAAGGCCTTCAAAGACAGCAGGGAAGACTATGCAGATATTCTGGTAGCTAGCTCTTGGGATAATCTATTCAACGAAGAGTTTGTTGAGAAGATGAGAGCGCTTATTGTAAGACTCCACAGGAAAAGGGTAGAATACAAGAATCAAATGAAGAAGTAATCTGTCCCATAGGCTATTTTTAACCTCGTGGACATTAAAAATAATTTATTTATTTATTTATTTCTATATGATTGTATATTAGGCAATTTCCTAAAGAAAGCATAATATGCTTGTTGGTGTCCGAGTGTGAATAAAATATTCAACCCTTTTTCCACATTAATTTATCAATCCGGGTGCGTAAATTATTTCAAGGTAACACGCAAGCTATGTGCAGGAGCAATGGCACAATCCAATATTAATAACGGATTTAACAACTAAAATAAACAAGAACCACTGTGACAGTAATTAAAGATAAATTGCAAAGTTACAGAAGCATTCACAACAATTGAACAAAAATACCACAAAAGCAGTTAAAAATACTCAAATAGAAATGCGAGAACAACACACAGAAATAACACAGCACTTGATTAGAAGAGTGGGTCCAACTCTTTGACCAAGGTTGCGATAGATTCACAGCTTACAGGTAGAACAACAAAATGGCTTGCATTCAATTAATTAACAATATTTTGTTACAAACTTGATATATTGCATGCTAACCCAATTCACAGCCCTTAGACCCTTCTTATACAATTGTTTAGAAAGTCGTCTCCCCAATCTGACAACTAATATCTACAAATATGCAATTGTTACAATGGCCAAACTAGTTGCCGAGAGAAAACAAAGAAAGGTCTGAAATAGGTCTAGAGTAGGTTTGGAATCTATTATGTTGTTACAATGATATCAAAATGGTGTTGTGAACTCGGAGTTGCTCCTGTGACTTGCAGATGCGACCCCTTGACTAGCGGATCTGCGGCAATGACAGAATTGGTAACTCGCGTAGGCAAAATCCCCATGACTATTATTCCATTAATTAAACATTCCAGATAAGACAATGGAAAGGGATTTACCTTGTGCGTTTAGAGAATTTAATGAATATTAATGATACGAAGAAGTGAAAGAGTGGGTGAAAATGGAAGAGAAAAGTATGCAGATTTGGTACCCAACATATCCCCCCAACTAGTCTTTATGCATGTCCTCATGCAGCTCGTCGTCTTTTCAGGTCTAGGTTGGACCGACTGTGTCGGCATGAAACTGAGCAAGGTTGTATTCTTTGGCCATGTCTGTTCCAGGGGGTTTATACCCCTCTGTCAGGACAATATCCTTCCACCAATTTTCGCTTACAGTGTATGTTGGAGTATATTGATCTGATGGCAACCAAATGAAGGGGAACTGAAACCTTAGCCCCATCCACCGAACCCCACAAGTATGAATACATGCAAAAAAACGCGGCACTCTTTTTAATGCCCGTGCAAAATTGGGTGTTCCGAAAGGTTCCTGGTTTCTGACAGTTGATGACGACAACATCCATCTCCTTTGACAACTATCAAGAGCTTCATTCTGAAAAGCAACTATCTGTCTGACACAAAGGTCAGCACACCATTTCTGTGTTTCCAGCATATGTTCCTTATGTCCCTCATTATGTAAAAAGGTAGAGTGCTTTTTATAAATATTCATTGCCTGACCATGCTCCCTCCTTATCATCAGTGGCCTTATAACTTGATTTTATTCAAAAGTATCATCGACCTTCCTCCATTTAACCTGGTTGATAGTGTAGGATGTGAAGACTCTCAAGTGAATGTTCCCCACAAATGGAATAGGATTAAACGTCTGATCATCCTTCAAGAAATAATTATGCATGTAAAGTTTGCACATCAAGTTTTGACCCACAACATCATGGATTTTCAAAATAAGAAGGAACTGTATCGGATGCTCAATCTCATGGTTGATTTCCTTATAAATACTTTCCAAGCAGAAGAAAAGGAACTGCTCATGAAGAAATAAATCATAACTATGGGTGGCAGGTCTACAGGCCATTACCTGTTGCGCCAAGGTAAACATCTTCTCTTTATCTGCTTTCAGCACTTGCACATGCTCCTCTAAGTCCTCCATCTTACCCTGTTGTTTATCTTACCTCTACCGTGCTCTGTCTAACTGGTCTATATACCCAATAATAATCCCAGTGACCTGCTCCCGAACCCTCTTCGTTTCCTTCTTATGTTCATTTGTGGCAGATTTCCATTTATGAATTTCGGCAACCAAGAATAATTCTCGGGCCTCAAACAAATGTTCGATAGGGCCAGTCTACGTGGTAGCAAAGGAAATTTCGACCTTGGGTTTCACCGCCTTCCATTTATATTCTTTTACCTGTTTATTCAATCGAGATACTTGCTTTCTCAGTTTCCGAACTTCCTTCTTCAGCCGCATGGTCTCGTTAAACTGAAGCTGATACCTTTATTTGAGAGGTGGTCTCATGTTTTCACATTTTTCTATCCATTCTTGCTTAACAGTGAATTCATCTCCCGGCCCTGCAGCAGGTTCAGAAGGTAGTGGGCCACTATAAATATCATCAACTGGCTTCTCTACCAGGTCTTCTTTACTCGGTTCCCTTTCTTCAGGAGCACTCTCCTCTTCTTCTTTCCTTAATTTAGGAATTTATGTCACTTGGTCAGTGCCTTCATCAGCCATTCTCTTCTCCAGTTCTTCTACGAAATTCCCTTCTTCATTTTGAGCTTCAGGATGACCCTGCTGAGAATCAGCAAGCGATGGACCAACAACGGCCATACCCTTCCTTGAATCGACAAACTTCAGTATTGGCGGGACAACGATCTCTTTTATTAAATGTTGGGGAGAATGAAACCCCCTTGCTCCTCTTGGCATTATAGTCTGAAAAGGATAATGGAAAATATCTTTTACCTGATCTACGTTCGTCTTGCCTTCCACCTCTAATTCCTTTTCTCCATCACCTTCATTTCTTAATTTGGCCGAGCCTCCTTCATGCATTGCTTATTTTTCTATGGTCGACACTGGTTCTTGTGGAGCAGTTTGAACCTCGAGGGTTGTTCCTTCCACGTTTTCCTGTCCTCACTGAGTCGGTGGTGGTTCTTGTGTGACACCCCTACCTATTTCAATATCCAATTCCGTTTTATCAAGTGATGTTGTTTCTTGTGTAATAGAATCACTTGCCAGCCCTCTGACTAGTATTCCTTCTCCCTGTGCTACATTAATGAAAGTCGATTTATATTGGTCATTATCAACTTCATCCCCTATCTCCATGATTCCTTTATCAATAGGTTCCATAGAAGAGGTTGGTTCTTGTGTGACAGCCTCAACTATATCACCAATTGTTTCTTCTATTTCCATTTATTCCGGCTCTTCCTCTTCTGTTGAATCTATTATCACTCAGTAATTTCTCTAGGTTCAAGAGAGAACTCACCAAGGTAACCAAAAACCTACTTTTAAACTCTAGGATCTAGCCTTCCTAGGGTTCAGAGAGGGCTCTCTATGTAATATTTTAACTTTGTTTTGTTTTATAAAATATTAGGTTATTTATGATTGTGCAATTGGTTTTGCTTTTGATTGGTTTGGTGGGAAAAATCACTAGGGGAGATGGATAGTGGGAAATCTATTTTTCCATTAGGCTGAGGATTCAAAAGTCAAGCAGACAGAACTAGGATCAAGGCCAAAAAGTCAAATGTTTTCAGGGGAAGATAGATAACCCTTGGAGATCTTGGAAAGTTGTTTTTTGAGGTGATATGATCGGCATAAAGAGCAATGAAGGGTTCTTTGATATGGAAAAGGGAAGTAGTAGGCAGAGGTCAAATGAAAGAGGGAGAAATTAAGGGTTCCCTACTCTGAAAATCAGAAGAAAACATAGAAATGACAAATAGTTAAGACAGGGTGCTTTTAACAAATTCTGAAGTAATCCTCCTATTCATTCATTCAAATTTATAACACATAATGGATTGCATGTAACAAAGAAAGATAACAATGACAAGTAGAAAATACTTCACTCCAAATAGCTCATCACATGAATCCTGAAATATGATGCTAGTTGATATGATTCAGTCTACTATTCGAGATTTGAAACACAAAAAGCCTTCAAGTCCAAAAAAATGACTATAGAAATATTCAGCAATTTATTCCACAATAATACTTCAAAGGATGAAGTATTTATACAAATTTTAAACTAAAATATTTTGAAAAATAATCAAGATTGGTTTACAAATATCTCAAACTGTTTTACATAAATAGAACTTAATAAAAGAACACTCAAAACTAATGAATCTATTTGGCACTATACTATGGATTGATGGTGACAAAGAAGAGAATTCGAATTTGATCTCAACTCTTAGTTGATGATGAGGCATCTAAGTCAATATATGTCTCCTTCCTTTGTGTATTTTGTTCCAGAAATTCTACAAACTTGGGGTCCAATGATACCTTTGTATATTTCAATCCGAAATATATATGTAAAAAGTGAAATATTTTTTTGTAGATCAACATGTTACTGAGATAAACCTCTCTCAGTTTCCCAAAATTCATTTCCAGTTGTTCACTATAGACTCTGCAAAAATATGTGTAAAACAGAACTTTGCACAGTCTGAAAAATAGGCTATAAAGATGTGCTTGTATATCTCATTCGGTAATACCTTTGCATAAAGTGAGATAGATTTTTGTAGGTTGACATCTTAGGAACATAAACCTCCTCCATTTTTCCAAAATTCATCTTGGATTGTCCATAATAGTTTTCGCCAAAGTATGACTTAAACAGGAAATTTTTGCAAAAATGTCCCTTCTTGCTCTATTTTCATCTTTTAACCTTACTGTTCTTTTAACTGTTTTTACTTTCACTTTGGATAAACTTCATTGTTGTTGGTGAAAGTATTTTCATCTCTGTTTAACTATTAATGCCTCTGTATTTACTTTTACTGTTTTACCTTGACTGCTCTGTCACTTTTTCTGATTTGACTTTCACTCTTACTTTCATCTGATACACTTTAACTCTGATGCTCTTTGACTGTTCTGTTTTCACTGTCACTGTGAATTTTATTTCACTTTTACCACTCACTACGCAATTTATCTCTCTCTACATAACTGACTTCTTTATGTTCTGTTTCCTGCAATCTTTTGTTAAGGAATATCATTTAAAATTATTTTCTTTGTGAACTTTTGGAGTAAAACAGATCTTTAACTAGTATTTAGATTGTTTTATCCAAATTCTCCTTTTTCTAATGAGCTGCAAAACAAAATAATTGTTAATGAAAATGCAGGGAGGTGACAATGGCTTTAAGTGGTCACAGTACTAGATTTGATTTTGGCACTTTGGAACCTTCAAGATTGCTAGAACTCTGTTTTTTAGGCATTTTGGGCTACTTATGCAAGATTAAACAGTTTGCAGAAGTATTTTTTACTTTAAAAAAGGTTTCTTGGATGAAAATAGGCAAATTATGGTCTCTTTCTTGGATTTATTCTTCAATTTCAATCTTCAAAATGATTTACAAACCTTTACTGGTTTAAAATAAGAAACAAGAGTTTCCGGAGTTTTTTAGTGAATGATTTGGACTAAAAAGTATTTTGAGATTGGGAACATAGGCTTAGGATAACTTCAAAAGGTTTCTGGGCTCAATCTGGTGTTTTAAAACAGGGCACAGCGAAAACAGGGATTTTTTTTAGAAAATTTGACAGGGTTTGGCCTGTTTTTTGGGCTTTTTGATAGGGTTCTGTGGTAAATTTGAACTTGTGAATATAATTTTTCTTTTAACAGGGCTTTTCATATTAAAACAGACTTAATTTTCTTGAAGAATACCTGTTATACGCAGGTATTGGGTTTTGAAGATGGTTTCTGAAGGTTTTGAACGGGTTGAATGGCTTCTGTGGTATCTTTTCGATCTCTGGAACAATGTGAAGCTCTTGTGCAATATTTAATGGTAATAGGTTTGAAATTTGTATTCTTTGGTATAAAAATGGCAGGAAAATGCTTGTTTTACAGTCGGGGTGGCTTATACAGGGTTTACGCACAGAAAGAGATAGGAAATTAATGCATTTCCTATGTTTATTAGGCATATTAGGTTAAACAGCGCCAGCAATTAATGGAGGTTAAGTCATGAAACTGGTGTTTTTTGAGTTCAAAGGATCAAAACCACGAACAGTTATCGCGTGGCATTTCGGTGGTAAATGGTTTTGGAGTAAACTAACGTGATCCAATGAGTATTGACCACGTGGAGGAGGGAGAAAATCCCAATATCGCACATTTTGCGTAGAAATGAGATAGGGAATTTTGCGCAGTTTTATTTGCGATATTGTGTTTCAATCGTCGGATCTTGGGGTTCGATTGCGAACGGCCCGGATTTATTGGGGAAGTTGCATCGGGGTTTGGTAGTGGGGTCGGGGTTTATTAACGTGACGTGAAGGTTTAAACTTTATGAATAGGCGTTTAAACAAATTTTTAAACCTTAGGCTTTATATAATATGCGGCAGTGTATAAGTTTTGTATGTTAAATTAAAACATTTACGCAACATTTCAATCATACATATGGGCGCAGGTCTTATTGTATAGTTTTTTCAACATTTGACAGTTGTTTAAAACTATAGGGGGCAGAATATAGTTTTAATGATAGGTTTAAATCAATGGGATAGTGGGCGGGGTTTTTATTTATCACATGGAATATTTAAAACATTGGTTTAAACGTAAAATAGAGGGTTTGTGGGTTTATTTAAAATAAAAGGGATTTAATACTATACGGGTGGGTATAAATAGGGATTTAATAAAATAAGTTAGAATTAAATCTGAAAAAGGGATAATGTATGAATAACAATACATGTTTAACTCTAAGTAAAGTGCAAATAAGCATAGATTATCTTTGTTGTATTTTTTCACACTTTAACTTAGGATAAATGCATTTTTATGGGTTTTTAAATGATTTTTGAAAGGGAATGAAATTAGTTATTTAGGCTTTCACTTTTACTAAGTAAAAATAGGTATTTACTTAGGAAAAAAATGGATTATGATTATGGATTGTAGGGGATGGTAAATTAGTGATTTTTGCCCAATGATGCTTTATTACATGCTTGCACAACTGCTTTCTACCTACCATATTTATTTCTAACATTTTTTTACTTCATTTTCATGGGTGCATTTAGGCTTGCAACCCTAAATCAATTTTCTTTCAAAGCATAAAAACTATCTGAGTCTAACCTTATCTCATCCGAGGGCTCAGATTAAACTGTTGAGCTCCTCATTTATTCTCTATCTTATCTACTGATTTGTCAAGTTTATACTGTTTGACATATTTTTATTCTCTATATATAAACATGAAATTTAAAGATTGAGAGGTCAAGTTTAAGATGTTTGACCCTCATGGATTATGGCATTTTGAACAAGCTGCACATAATCATTTATTTGCAATGAAAAGTAAATAGTAGTGGCATTTAAACTTGCAACACTTTCATGATCTATTTTTGATGGGGTTCATATTTAATATTCTTTTGATATTCGTTTCTTTTTTTCCTTTGATTGTTCTTTTAGGACATACCCTCTTTTCATTTTTTAATTTGGGAATACATTTGCAGAAAGCAAAGGTATGTACAATATTTCAAGATTTTAACAGAGTCAATTCAAAATTATGAATCCTATATTTATAAGACCCTAACAGAATCAACCGGAGGTGCTCGTTCTTCTTCCATTTCCTCCGGCTTCTCCTCTTCCGCTAAATCAACCGAAGGTGTTGGTTCTTCCTCCATTTCCTCTGGCTCTTCCTCCTTTTCTGAGTCAGCCGGAGGTGCTGGTTCTTACTCCCTAGCAGCGATGACAACTGCTACTTCCTCTTCTGATAGTTCATAGAGCTCTGCCCAGGGAACTTGGAATCAGGCCATTGCATGCATAACCAACAAACGAACCAGTCCGTGATTGGTGAGGATTGAAAACACTTGGTGCGAACGTCGAACGAACTGCGCCATGAGTTGGATATGTTTCATTAAAAAGAAAGGCATGTTTAAAGAGTGAATCTGTGCCTGCAGGAATCAAAGATGGGCCAGGTTTTTGAAATGGTACTTGAACAAAGTTGTAGACTGTCCTTCACAGGTTATATATTTCATCACAAATCTTGCTACCTCATTCCATGGATACAGTAAATATTTACGGTCATACCCTCTCCCATACTAGACAACACTTTCTCCCGCTTGCAAAAAAAGTTCAGGAAACTCCGGCAGGGGAATCCTCCGAGCAAACCATTGTTTTCCTTGTTGTGTTATCCCACTAACTTCTGTAACGGCTTCTTCTATGACGGGAATTTCTACTCCTCTGACCCGAGAGCGATTCCCATCCAAATTTAGCACAAACGCTTTCATGATTCCTTTGTCGAATCCCTACAATCTATCAAAATAGATATCTCATCCTGCATTGACAAAAAATTGCCACACATCTGCATTGCTACGGACCAAAGTTGTATCTTCGGGTTCATGCCGCATAGCTAGTCTACCCATCCTGTAGAGACTATAACCACACTCTGGATGCAGCATACCGTTGGAAGGAGTGACGGCTACCAATTTCGGCAAAAATAGCATGGTGAAAAATGAAGTGAAATAAAGATAAATACGGCAGGGGACTTCTCGGGGAACGAAGAAAATCATGGCGTATTATGGTAAGTGTGATGAATGAGATTGTAATTATTTCGCATGAGTTGGAAAGGATTGATCGCTTGGAAACATGTGCATGTTGCTAATCCCAATACATGTTAATGATTATACGAAATACGATGAAGATCGTGGAGCGTAACAACAACACGAAGTTTAAAAATGAATTTGAAATAATCATTGGTGTGGTTTAACTATGACATCGTTTAGTTATGACAGCACCCCACCTCGCCCCAAAACTTAAAAATAGTCGTCCACAGCGTCAATGTCTTGTCCATGGAATATTTAATTAAATCTATAAGATTCAATGGAGACGCACCTAGCGATCTACCTGAGGGAAGTGACAGTTGGCAGAATAATGACAAATTAACGATGCTGACAGAGTAACAACATCAAGGAGTACCAGCATCGCGAAGTAACAACAACCAAGGAGTAACATCATCATGGAGTAGCAGCATCCAAGGAGTAACAACAACCAAGGAGTAACAACATCACGGAGTAGCAGCATCCAAGAAGTAACAACATCATGGAGTAGCAGCATCCAAGGACTAACAATAACAAAGGAGTAACATCATCACGGAGTAACAGCATTCGAGGAGTAATAGCATCCCGAGTAGCAGCATTCGAGGAGTAATAGCATCCCAAGTAACAGCATCCAAGGAGTAACAGCAACCACAGAGTAACAGCATCATGAAGTAGCAGCATCCAAGGAGTAACAACATCACGAGTAGCAGCATCCGAGGAGTAACAGCGTCTCGAGTAACATCATCCAAGGAGTTATAACATCCGATTCTTATGAAATTTCCAACTCTGCAGCATTGCACCTCAATAGTAGCTCCTGCAAAAAGACAACAAGTGAATAGTAACAATATTTATTTATTTATTTATTTATTATTATTATTATTATTATTAGATCAAGGATGCAGAAGAGGAATTTTTTGCACTGACAACCTTCAGACCAGATTTCTCGAAGAGATGTTTAATGAAGGCATCCTTAGAGGTTGGACGGTGATACAATCTCAGGCGATGTCCATTTGCTATGAAAGAAGCACGTGTATCATCAATTGTGACCAGTTTGACTGTTCCATTATCAAATACAACATCCACTTCGTAAGGCCCCATCCATCGAGTGCAAATATTTCCTTTAAAATCCTTAAAAATGGAGTCATAAAGTAATGCCATATATCCTCTATGAAACACCTTGTTTTTTATAAAATTATTGTGCCATTTCATCCTCTGCTACTGAATAGCAGTAGTCCTCTAGACAGCCATTGAACGAATTTCATCTAATTCATTAAGTTGATCCATTCGGTGTTTTTGGGCATCTAACATGTCCAACCCTACTTCAAGTGCTGTTCTGAGCGCATTGATCTGAAATTCTATCGGGAAAAACGGGGATTTCCCATAAACCAACTCAAATGGTGAAAACCCAGTTGTGTTCCACCATGTTGTTCTGTATGCCCTAAGAGCTTTAGGCATCTTTTGAGCCTAATCCCAATGATGGTGTACCACAGCCTTTGTCAAGATATTTTCCAATACCTTGTTTGTGCTTTCCACTTGTCCATTTTCCTGGAGATGGTATGGAGATGTCACTTTGTGCTTGACCCCATATTTCTGCATAAGCCTCGCTATCATGCGTGACGTGAATTGTGCTTCTCCATCTGAAACAATTTCCCTCGGAGTACCGTAACGAGAAAAAATCTCTTCAAATAGAAAATCTGAAACCACCTGTTATGTTGTTTTCGCAACAGCTTTGGCTTCTACCCACTTAGTCACATAATTGGTGCAAACCAAAATGTGAACCTTTTTCTAGGAAGGTGGGTTAAAGGGTCCAACAAAATTGATAGCCCGCTTCTCAAAAGGCTCGAGGATTACTTGGGGTTGTAAAGGAATTTCATTGGATCGACCAGGCTGCCCCTTGCGCTGGCAACTATCGCAACTTTGGACATAATTTCACCCATCCTGGGAGATTGAAGGCCAATAATATCCCATCTGTAACACCTTATGGCATGTTCTTTTATCTGCAAAATTCCCTCCACAAGCGCCATCATGGACATCCTTCAGCACTTCGTAGATATCATTTTCAGGTACACAACGCTGAACCTGTTAATCGGCTCTTGTATGAAAAAGGTATCCTGCCATCCAGGAATATCAGTGACTATGATGAATGATTCTCCGTTGTTCCCTGTATGACAAATGACGGGGCACCTTCCCTGTAGCAAGATAATTAGCAATATCTGCATACCACGGAGAATTAGTATAAATTGCGAAAATATGCTCATCGGAAAAACTATCTTCTATGGGTGTGCCTTCATCATTATTAACCATTCTAGACAGAAAATCAACAACTACATTATCCTTTCCTGGTTTATCTACTATTGTAATATCAAATTCTTGAAGCAATAGCAGCCATCTTGTAATGCGACCAGGAGTGATAGGTTTATTCATCAAATACCATATTGTTGCGTGATCATTATGTACAAAAGTAGGATACCCGGTGATATAGTGTCGGAACTTGTTGATAGCATATATGACAGACAAGAATTCTTTTTCAGTCACCGTGTAATTTAACTCAACAAGAATCAAATTCTTGTTGACGTATTAAACTGCATATGGTGTCTTGTCTACCTGTTGTTCTAAGACTTCTCCCAATGTTGTCTGAGAGGCATCAGCATGTATATGAAATGGTAATGCCTAATCAGGTCCTGGAAGGATCAGAGTTTCGCAAACCAGTCCCTTGATCTTCACAAAAGCTACTTCACAGTCCTCTATCCACAAAAATTCTGCATCTTTTGTTTGCAACTGAAAAAGTGGATGTGTTATTTTAGCAAAATTTTCTATAAAGCGTCCATAATAACCAGCACAACAGATAAATCTACGTACCTATGTGGGTGTCTTAGGTACAGGGAAGTGCAGTATTACCTCTACTTTGGCCAGATCAACTCAAATTCCAGTAGCCGAGAGCAAATGTCCCAATACTATTCCTTCTTCCCTCATCATGTGACATTTAACTGTACTCAGAGACAAATGGGTCCATTTACATCGTTCGAGTACTTTTTCCAGATTCGCCAATATTTCTTCAAATGAATTCCCATATGGAGTAAAATCATCCATATAGATTTCAACATTGTCATCGACTAAATCAGAAAAGAAAAGAAAATAAATTTACTAGAATTGCCCTCTCGAATGTCGCAGGTGAATGACACAGACCAAATGGGAGAACCTTGTATGCAAAGGTTCCCCATGGGCATGTAAAGGTTGTTTTATATTGGTCCTTTGGGGCTATCTGGATTTGATTATACCCACTAAACCCGTCTAGGAAGGAGAAAAAATTATTCTCAGCCAGGGTGTCCACGACTTGGTCAATGAATGGAAAAGGGAAATGGTCTTTTTGAGTTTCTTTGTTTAATTCCCTATAGTCCACGCAGATCCACCATTTACCATTCCTTTTGGGAACGATAACCAACGGGGACGGCCATTGGCTGTCCGAGATGGGGTAAATAAATCCTACATCCAGTAATTTCTAAAGTTCATCCTTGACAATGTTCTTTAGAGCGCGATTCATTCTCCGTTGGGGCTACCTCACAAGACGACAATCTTCCTTAATGTAAATATTATGAGTACATAAACTAGCAGCAATCCCCTTCATGTCAGTATAATCCCAAGTGAAGGCTTCCTTATGGTTTTGAAGAACTTTTAGGAGCTGTTTTGTCTGGGATTCTTAAAGATTCGAGTTGATGTTCAGTGTTTTTCTTGGTTCAATTTCAATAGGAATAATATCATGGGATGAATTTGCAAGGATGTCCTTAATTTCATCTTATGGTTCAATATTTTCCTGTGTTTCACAGCTCATGGAAGATTCTAAAATCTGACGAGTTGAATCAGAAACAGAACAAGGATCATTAATAAAAGTGTTAATGGTATCATCCTCAGTTTCTGTTTTGAATTGAAGGGCCTGCCCAATGGTAAGGATAGGTCTAATTTCTTCATTTTCAGGTTCGGATTCTTCCATTGGTAGAGGTTTCCGCTTGGCTAATGGTTTCTCTAATGGAATTGGTTTCACAGGAGGATAAAGAGTGAGGTTCTTTGTAACCGTCCTATTTGATATAACCATATTTCCATATCGACACCCAATATAGGCATCTGCAGTTGCGAGCCAAGGTCTTCCCAAAATCAAGGGATGACCACCGGCTGCCGATCGTTTTTTTAATACAAGGAGGTCCACGAGATAGTGCCATGAGTCCACCGAAATAGTAACGTCTTCCAACTTCCCTACTGGTTTTATTGTATACCTATCTGCCAATTCCAAGACAGTAGGGGTCGGCTTAATGTTTCTAAGACTCAATGCATTCATTCTTTTGGAGGTAATGACGTTAATGGTAGCACCCAAATCCACAAGTACATTTGGGATTTCAACCCCATTAATTTGTACCGTTAGAATTAGATTCCCTGGGTCCCCATATTTTACAGGCATGGATTTTCCCAGCATGATGTCATACAATCTGCCCATCACATGGATGGTCAACAGAGCCCTTGATTTCTTTCCAGGTTTCCTAGAACATTATTCTTTGAGAGTTTTTGCATATATAGGTACATCCCTCATAGCTTGGATCAGGGTAATTTTAATAAACAAATTTTGTAATTCTCCTAGAAAATCAAATTCTGCTCGAGGGCTCTCTTTACTCAAGGTCAATCGTTCAGGATATGGCGGATTGACTGGACGTCCCTGGTTAATAGTAGGTTGGGGAGGTGTTCGATTTACAATGTCTTGGTTTGGTTTATCCCCAACTGTTTCTGGTTTTAGTTCCATAAATTCATTGTCAACTTGTTCAATGATAATAGGTGAAGTTGGAGTATTCACTACCTGCCTAGATCATAAGTTTATTTCATTAATCCCTACCATGGAAATGCTATATGATGGAAGGTTGAGAGTGTCAACTTGTTGAACCCCTTTATTGTTAGGATTCGGGTTGGGTTGGATAGGAATTTGAGGTCAAAGGGGTGGATTACGTGGAGGTACATTGGAAGGAAACTGAAGTTGTTGTTGTGAGATTGATTAGGGAAACTGTCCAGTAGGAGAGGGTCCACGCCAGTTCTGATCCCGTGAAGGATTCGAACTAGTCTGGGGAAACCATTTTTTCCAGGGTGGACATTGATATTGAGACCACATTGGTGAAAAAGGTATAGACTGGGGATACATATTAAAATTATTAAAATACTAAGACGGGTCCTGAGGCATATCTGGATTCATAATCAATGGTCGGGGCTGCCATGGCTTCTTCGGTCAAATGAAATACAGTTGATCCACCGCGCTCTCTTCACTTTCTCCTTGAAAAACTTCCTTCAATCCTGGCAAGGAAGGGGACGAGCTGGTCGCATGGGCATGTTCGCAAATTGCACAAGCTTCAACTATGTTCAATGGGCACTCCTTCAGCGGATGTTTCTTTCTGCACTGAGGGCAAAATATAGCCATAGTCTTTTCCAACTCTATTTGCTTCTGCTTCTCTTACAAGGTGTCCATCTGGGCAGATAATGTACTTAGGATATCAGTCCTCGGGTTATCCAGTAGATTTCTGATTTATGCCTTTGTGACCCCTCCACCAAAAGTTTTTGATGACCGAATTCCTTGTCCATTTCTTGTAGCCCCTCGCGAACACTAGATGCATAGCCCACAGATAGTGTCGAAGTCTTCCTTTGAATTGTCCCCCTTTCCTACTATGTTTAAAAGTTGCAGAGAATCTTCCCTAAGTGCCTGGAGAAGGATGATCTTCAAAATATATTTGTCCAGGTCACTATGGCCTGACCTCTGTAGTATGTATTTAAATCGTTCCACACAATCTTCCATATTCTCATCTTCTTTCTGCACAAACTTAAAAATATCCTCTTTGATATCAAAGGATTTACAGTAATTCTGGTATTTCTCCAAAAAAAATTCCTTCATCTCATCCCATAAGGAGATAGCATTTCCCCCTAAACCCATGGACCATCGCAAGGTTTCCCCTTAAAGGTAGCAGGAAATATCTTTAATTTCTAAGCATCAGCGATATAGTCGTACCCCCGACAAACAATATCAAATTCAAAGAGGAATGTATCGGGGTCCTCAGAGGAAAGCCCATGAAAATTAGGCAAATTTGTTAGAGGGATGGGCTTCATTGGTGCATCACCTATGATGTCCCCAATTGGGAAACTAATAGAAGAAGTTATAGGTGCCATAAATATCCTCCAATACTCACCCAAGATTTCAACTGGTTCTGCAACTGATAATTGGGGTGATTCAATTGTAGGAGGTTCCACAGCACTTCCTCAGTCTCATGGTGATGCAAACTCCTTCAGGAGTTCTTCTTCCCACTTGGAATTGCTCAATTCCTCTGATCCCTTGCTTGCAATTTCTTCTCCTTTTGTTGACAACAGGGGTGTTTCTTCTACTGATACTTTATTTACTTCTTCTTCTATCATTGAAAGGGTCTTCTCTGGTACCGTGGATGGCACTCGTTGCACAATCGGCTGCCCATCGGACTTCGTCTGAATCCTTACCCTGACAACAGCACGAGAATATGCTTATGATTCAGCCTTTGCGATGATCTCTTGGATATAAGTATTCTTTCCTAGATCTCTTCCTTTCTTTAGGGGTGTTCCTTTGCCCCTCTTATTCGAATCTTTGTTCATACAACTGGGAGAAGAAATCATTAAAATAACAGCAGTGCTCAGGACCTAGAGTAGGACAAAATAATTTCCTCCCCCAGACGAGAGATTGGACTCAAGCAAAAAATCAAACAAACTTAAAATAAATGAAAGTTGGGTCAAAATAGAAAATCACACAAACTTGAAAAGTTAAGGTTCAGGACCTGAAGTAGGATAATCAAATACCCTCCCGAGGACAAGAAATTGGCCCCTAGGAAAACAATCAGAAAGCAAAAAAAACAAAACACTGCACTCAGGACTTAGAGCAGGGTAACAAATTCCTTCCGTAAGATGAGAGATTAATCTTTGGATCAATTATGGATCGTGTTCTTGCACCTTGTTAGCCTTCCCTGCCAACGGCACCAAAATGTTGGTGTTTGAGTGTGAATAAAATATTCAACCCTTTTTCCACATTAATTTATCAATCCGGGTGCGACATTATTTCAAGGTAACGTGCAAGCTATATGCAGGAACAATGGCACAGTAAAATATTAATCACAAATTTAACAACTAAAATAAATAAGAACCACTGTGACAATAATTAATGATAAATTGCAGAGTTATAGAAGCATTCACAATAATTGAAGAAAAATACAATAACAATAGTTAAAAATACTCAAACAGAAATACGATAACAACACATAGAAATAACGTAGCACTTGATAAGAAGAGTGGGCCCAACACTCTAACCAGGGCTGCGATATATTCACAGCTTACAGGTAGAATAGAAAAATTGCTTGCATTCAATTAATTAACAATCTTTTGTTACAAACTTTATCTCTTGCACGCTAACCCGATTCACAGCCTTGAGACCCTTCTTATACAATTGTTCAGAAAAACGTCTCCCCAATCTGACAACTAATATCTACAAATTTGCAATTGTTACAATGGCCAAACTAGTTGCCGAGAGAAAACCAAGAAAGGTCTGAAATATGTCTAGAGTAGGTTTGGAATCTGTTATGTTGTTACAGCGATATCAAAACGGTGTTGTGAACTCGGAGTTGCTCCTGTGACTTGCATATGCGACCCTTTGACTACCATATCTGCGGCAATGACAGAATTATTAACTCGCGTAGGAAAAATCCCCATGACTATTATTTCATTAATTAAAAATTCTAGATAAGACAATGGAAGGGGGTTTACCTTGTGCATTTGGAGCATTTAATGAATATTAATGATACGAAGAAGTGAACGAGTGGGTGAAAATGGAAGAGAAAATTATGCAGATTTGGTACCCAACAATGCTTATGAAATTTAGCCTTTGGAAGTTTGAAAATGTCATAGATGATTGTTTTGCAGTGTGAAAGTCTTTTTTGGTGCAACAAGTATAAGTATAACGTGAACGCTTCACAAACTTTGTTTCATGCGTTACAACGTTTCATGCGAAGGTGGAGGGTTGGGACAATCGAGTGTTCATGAAGATAAAAAAGTACAATCCCACGCAGATAGTGAAAGTTCAAGCCTTAATTTCTTCAAATGATGTACAGTTCACAAGGTTTCGATAGACGATGAGGACGATGAAGTGTATGAGTTCTTCGAAGAAGAGATAGAACAAGAATCGAACCCTATCCCACCAACTAAAGATGAAGACTGCGAACACAACCTCGAAAGTGCCGAAAACCCCCAACCAATATTCCTCAATGCTCTTCTAGATGGGGAAGAAAGAGCATCATACACGTGCCTGTTACATGATTTTTCCAATGTATTCACTTCGAGTGTGTGTCCAAGCATTGAATATGAACATAAGCACAAATTCTTTAAAACCCACTTGATATGCATGCCAAGGTTGCCAAGGTCCAGGATTCATATGTCAAATTCACACAGATTGATGTGATCTATAGGGTGAGGAAGAAAGAGCATCATACACGCACCTGTTACATGAGTTTTCCAATGCATTCACATTGAGTGTGTGTCCAAGCATTGAATATGAACATTAGCACAAATTCCTTAAAACCCACTTGATATGCATGTCAAGGTTGCCAAGGTCCAAGATTCATATGTCAAATTCACACAGATTGATGTGATCTACAGGATGAGGGTAGAGGATTCATCAACATACATTTTCTGCTTGTATGGTTGAATTGAATGTAGATTGGGAATATGGACATATTTGTAGCATGAACCCATCTAAACCTGGCTTGATATACATCTTGACAATTTTTTTTTAGAGAAAAAAATGTGTCATCATTTCATTATAAAAAGATCAAGTACATCGTCTGTTTTAGATACCTGAAAGTCCTACTTCTTTCATCTATATTCATCCCTATTATATCCTTTTCCCATATTTCCTATGATTTACACAACAAAAATACTAATCCTATAACAAAAAAATGTTTATATTTATTCCATCTATCTTCATCCATACTTTTCCCCATATTTCCTATGATTTACACAACAAAAAGACTAATCATGCGACAGAAAAACGTTTTCATCCCTTACATACCTTATGATGGCCAAATATCAAAAAAGATTAATTTTGTCATTCTAGTATCTAAATGTTTTCCATCACTAGAGTTACAAAAAACCTGTTGCTCTTTGCATCGATTGATAATCTCTTAACAGTTATATAGAATTCTTTTGGTAATAATCAAATTGAAATGAGCATTGTCGACGCGTTTCGAACCAACCAGTGTGGTTCATCATCAGGACTAAGTGAGAGATCAAATACAGACGTTAAGTTTAAGTAGATGTAGAAATGGCTAAACTAGTCGTTAGGATAACGACTAGTTTGACTTTGAAAATTCAAATAGATTAATAACAGCTAGTTTTATTTAATTAATTTAATTATTTAATTATTTAATAAAATATATATGTAGATATTTTTTATTATATCTAATTTAGTTAAATAATTATTTTATTATTATTATTTTATTAATTATTATTATTATTATTTTATTAATTATTGTTATTAATTTATTTATAATTAAATTTATATTCTTATTATTTTACATTCTCATGACACCAACAAAAAAAAGGGGGCCGAAAAACAACATACCATTAAGAATATAGGGCAGGAATCCAACACCTACTTATATTCTAGTCGTCATCTCTAGTGAGATTAACAGGTCCTTTTTCAATTTCTAAGGCCTCTCTTAACTTACGATGATGGAAATGGTCAATCCTAGCTATGACCTTGGCCTCTTCGATGCAGATATGATGGTCAGTCTTTTCTACATGCTCAGCTAGGGCGGAGGTGCGGGATATTCTATGCTCAATGTCAGCAGCATGTTCACAGATCCTTTGATTTATAGGTTGACCAGTTTCACCAATGTAAGGTGTCCCACAAGAACAAGGAATAATGTAGACACCTTTTCCATCCCTAGGGTTTACCGTATCTTTAACCGATTTAAGAGAGCTACGAATTGTGTTAAGGGGCTTGAAAGAAGAAGAAACCTTATGTTCCTTAAGGATCCTAGCAATCCTATCAATGGTTCCCTGAATGAAAGGAAGTCTTACACTGTAGTATCACTAATTAGGTTCAATTATATTTATATTTTTAACTAAAGGACCTCTTTCCACTTTAAGAAAAGCCTTAAGGCCTTGCGACTTACTGTAACCATTTTTACAAAAGACATTAAGGAGATGGGTCTTTTCACCCTCAAGGTAAGACTCATTAGAGATTCTCAACGCCGTGGTGGCTAAGGTGTTGAGGATGCCTAATTTTTTAGCAGGGAAATGATGAGAACTACCGTGAAGATACAGTTGTTATGAATAACTGATTGATTTTTCCTCCCTTGACCAATTTCCCTTGTGCAAATTCACTGAAGAATAACTTACCTGTATCTTTTGCTATCCCTCTTTTTGATAGCAGATCAACCATCTAATTTGTTCTCGGTAGCTCTATAGAAATTAGATCTCCTGAAACTTGTTGACCAACGTTCTGATGCTCCTAATCCAATTTCTAAGGATAAGAGAGCCAAAAAATTTATGATCTTTGGCCCAATATATAATACTTTTCCATCACCAAATACCTTAAACTTCTCTGTTATAAGCCAATTAGCCGCTAGCAGTACTTCCCATCTTGAGGATGCCAAAGCTCAACCAATGAATCCCCATCTTGAGGATGCCAAAGCTCAACCAATGAATACATCAAGGTCACACAAATGGCCCATGTAGTAAATATTAGAATTCAGAATGTGCATAATTAAGTTTAGCAACCTCTATGTGATTAAAAAACCTATGTTTAGATGGATTAAAAACTTAAACGATAAGCCTCTTGCTACATTTTAGGTTTTTGTTGTTGCTTCATTATATTGCATTGTTGCAATTTTTGTTGTTGCTTCATTATATTGCACTATTTCAATTGTTTTTAAGGTAACTCTTACCTTCTTAAATGCAGATAAAATTTCAAACCAATGGTGAAAGTTATGGCGAGAAATTTGAGAAGAAGAAGGGAGTGGCACTGATCATAGGAGTAACAGGAATGGTAGGTAATAGCTTGGCAGAAATATTGCCTTTATATAAATCTCTTGGCAGACCTTGGAAGGTTTATTGAGTTGCTATAAGGCCTAAGCCTGTGATTATTTAGATAGATAGATTACTTTAGAAAATATGTCACGCCACACATCTCTTCTATGTCAGTTGTTTGGGTGAACAGAGAGACAGAGGAGAAAAATTGTGAGGGCTGGAAGAATTTTGAATAATGTGTCAGATGCACTCCTGGATAATGTTGATAATTTACATCACTTATGTCTTCAAACTACTCAGGATTATTCGATAAAGTGACCAGCAATCGCAAATTTCCAGCCACATGATCCCACCCTTTCAGAAAAGCTTCCTAGCATAAATGTGCCCAATTTTTACTACACTCTAGAGGATGTTGTTTTTGAGTTTTCCAAGGATAAAGAAGGATTAACTTGTGCCAATTTTTACTACACTGTGGAGGATTTTGTTTTTTATTTTTCCAAGGAGAAAGAAGGATTAACTTGGTCCATTCACTGTCCGACAGTCATATTTGGGTTTTTCTCCTTGGAGCTTGATGAATATTATAGGAACAATGTGTTTACACTATTGCAAACATGAGGGGTTGCTTTTCAAATACCCTGGCAACAGAATTACATGGGAAGAGCTCATGGATGCCTTTGATGCATAATTTATTGCAGAGCAGCAAAGTTGGGTTGCCACAGACCCTTAAACAGAAAACCAGGCCTTTAATTGTGCTAATGGAGATGTGTTTAAATGGAAACGCCTATGGAGAATAATAGCAAAGAAATTTGATCTGGAAACATTACCCTTCAAGAGCGAAGGTTTTAGACTAGTTGAGGCTATGAAAATTACTTCCTTTCGCTAAAACTAAGAAAGCAATTAAGTGCCTCATGCATCCTTAGCGATTCCATTTCTTTGGCTTTACCATCCTTACCATAAGATTTCTCGTTTTCATGCTTGCTGAATTCATTTTTCAAGATAGGTTTCTCAATCCGAAATTTAAAGTCCTGCAATGCTTTCCTCTCTGATTCCTTCAAATCAGAGACAAAGTTTCTCTCCTCCTTAAATGAATTCAGTGTGGCTCTATTGCAAGACTGCTCTCTGCAACACCACTTCAATTAGCCTCTGTTACCTCTACTACTTCGGCTTTGACAATTTTAACAATTCCATTGCCCTCTACCGTTTTCACCCTTTTGCTTTGGCCTTAATGATTTAGACCTCACCGACATACGCATAAGTCTCATCTTTACCGGCGGTCATTAAAATGAAATGAAATTTTAACGTCCATGAGACTAAAAATAATCTATGGGACTATGAGTTCTCTGTTTTATGACTTTTTCATTTCATTCCTTTTCTTATTCAAATTGATGATGAGCTGGTCCAACCTTCCAACAATCCCATCGTTGAAAAGACAATGCCAAGAGACCGATGCTAACATATTCCCATAACTTTCTATGATGTCTTTAAACGCATCACATTTCAAAATTAAATGTTTTTCCAATTCCACTGCCCGAGACGTGAAAAATGTACACACTCTGTCTTCCCAAGCTTCTTTAGGCCTTTTCCATTGTCCTGTTTCACGCCAAAGTTGATGCGAGTTGGTTCTTAATTGAGCAATAAGAACCTTTTCCCTCCACAGAATGTTAGCTCCAATGTACTCTTTTTGTTAGAGATCATACGTAGGGTTGAATTATTCAATGTAGTAATTCTTCTTTCTACCCAACTCTTTTCCACATACCTATTTGGCTTAAAACTTTCTCCATAAAAAAATTATTTAGCTCCTTGCTATTTTTGGGACAAGCATTGAGGTAGATATTCCATTTTTGCATCCATGTGTAGTTTTGTCTCATCCATGTTTTCTTTCTTTCACTCCTTCCTTGAAGATAGCATTAGGCCATCTACCTACTCCCATTTGCTTAATTTTTTTTAGATATCTTATGAGTCGCACCATAGCAATTGCTTCGATGGGAGTTGCTCCTGTTTCACTCAACGTTATCTCATAAGGTATCAAACTTTTTATTTTGAACTTGCTCATGATCAAGCATTTTTGGATTTTCTCAATTTGCTTCCATTTTGAGACAGGGGTGTTGCTAGCCCACGATCCACACCCATATAGCATCACTAGACAAACTAGGAGTCCAAAAAGAACTTTAATCATTTTCCAATCCCATAACTCTGCCTCTCGACATCTGTTTTGAAGAGCATATAATGTTTTCCACCCTCCTAAGATTCTCTTCTTTTTGCAGTCCTCCCAATTAAGTTTGTTGTTGAAATCAATCCCGAGGTATTTTTACTCATTTACTTCTTCAAGAATGTTGCCTTCAAATAAGAACGTATGCTGACTCTGCTTCCTTTTATTAGAGAAAATAATTATCTTTGGTCTTGCTAAGATTGACTTGCATCCCCACTGCTCTACAAAAATGCTCAAGGTCATATCAGTGCATCTGTAATCCATGGGCCGATTTAGAAATCAATACAAGATCATCAACATATAAAAGAAGATTTATAACAAACTCCCCCAACCAAACACCATCCCCACCTTGCAAATTTAGCCACTCTTCCAGTTTATCAATATATAAACCAAAAAGAGTAGGGGATAGAGGGCAACCTTGCTTGACTCCAATGTCACTTCTAAATCTTTTTGAAATACCCGTTGAGGTTCTAATTTTGACTTTCACCTCTTCATAAAGTCTATGGACAGTAGCTCTATAATGCAAAGGAATTTCAAGTTCTTCCATTCTACGCCACAACTTATCTCTAGGGGTTGTGTCAAATGCCTTTTTGAAGTCAAAATAGCAGAATACTTCTTCTTTATCCCCCCAAACCTTTTCAATAATGTGTATCAGTGTGATGTCGTGATCCACTGTAGATTACTTTTGCCTAAAACCCGCTTGTCCTTTTTCCCTCTTTTCTTTAACTTTTGCCCACTTACTGATTCTATTTTCTACCATGTTGCCGAAATTTTTTGCAAACAAAGGATTGATCATAATGGTTCTGTAATTGGAAGGATTATTAATGTCTCCAATTTTAAAAAGGGGTATTGCTAGGCTAGTTGTCCAATCTCTTTGGAATCCTTGTTGAATATTTCCATGATATGAGGTGCAAGAGTGTTCATTCCCCATTTTAGATAAAATGTTTGAAGTTCAACCAAGTCTTTTTCCTTTCCTATTTTCAGCTTCTTATTTCCAATCTCCACCTCCTGTAATGTGAAAAGCTTTGTAGTTGTGTTGAGCCCCGGGGGAAGCTCAGCCTCTGATTCTTTCTCATAGAGTTGTCTTGCATATTCAAACCATTGATTACCTATAATATTATTTTCAATTTTCTTCTTCCTTGGTTGAAGTTCCTTCTAGAAAATCTTTGGGTTATTCTTGCCTAGATATATTAACTCTTTTCGCCTTTTTTGCATGAACTCGTCTTTTTTCCTTTGATGAAAACAACCCAAGAAAATTCATTCCAATGACACCCGCACCACTGCCACATGGTAAAATTGTAGCTACTTGGTAGGGTTAACTATTGTTCCATGGAGTAGTTATTGTTAACCCAATTTGAAAATGGAGTGCTCTCATTGGCAGACTCATGTATAACCCAAGTCGTGTGTGGTCCATGAGACGAACGATGGAGATGATGAACCGTGGAAACCACTCGCCATCTGTAGCCAAATAAATTGTGACAAGGGCAAACCCTTTCCACCCTTAATTTTAATTTTTTATTCGATGGAGGATGAAAAAAATGGTGAATTAGGATTGGTTGGGTTGAACAGTGTTCGCTTAGTTTAATTCTGCAAAGAAAACACCTTCGATGTAATTACTTTAAAAATTTATTCAAGACCAACAAAATATAAGACATCACTTAACAAAAGAGGGATTGAATCAATTATATTTCTAGTCTACTGATCTAGGTGGCTCCAGAAACACACACAGGACAAAGTGGGCTGATGGAATTTCAAAAATCAAAGTGTTTGGATTGCTCTTGAACCAGGTTCGGGTTTAAGATCTCGTCTTTCTGATTCCAACGACGCAGACGACACTCAATTTTGAGTCTGTATGGAGGAGTTAGGAGCAGTCAAAGTTTTGAGTTGACTTTGTGACTAGGCAGGCTTAAGGAAGGTGCAATTTCACCAGAATCCGGCCACTAGATTCTGGCCAGATTCTGGGTGAATTTGTGGGACACTTAATTTTTCTCCTTCGGCCTATTTTCGAAATTTTCAAAAATGGCTAATTGTTTTTATTAAATAAAAAAATATATATATATTAAAAAAAGGGGTGGGGGGCGTGAACCCCGCCACCCCCATCGCAACATTGTATATATATATATATATATATATATATATATATATATATATGGGATGAGTGGTCAACCCCTCCACCTCGGACCATTCCGCATACAACACAGAACGTTGTTGAGTCAGGTCTCACCCCGCCCACCGCAACCAACCTCCATATAACAAACCGCACCATATGTTATGGCTCCAATGGGTGTCGAACCCGCCCGGCTTAACAGTGGGTCGGTCCGCCAACGAAACCCTAACCCAAATACCACAACGCTCCAACGGAGTTAAACACCAACCACCCACCAACATTAAACTTAACGGTGCCGGAAATGTGGGGAGCAGGCCATCGGTCTGGCGGACCTGCCGCCCTTGCCACATATTAAAAACAAAATGGTGTTTTAAATAGGAGGGGCGAGAAGCATCCCCCCCTCCCCCCAACACTCTCCAACACATTCTGCACCACCATTGTCAACTCCATCGCCTTTGTGAAGCTCATCCACAAACTATTACTTCAACCCAGTCTTTAACAAGTGCGCCCAAGTGAAGGAGAGGAGGAGCGTGCACGCAAATCGAGACAGTTATTATTTTATTATAGGCAGAACCATGAGCAGGGCCAGAAACAGGGAGCGAAACCATGAGCCTTGAAATTTTCTCGAGGAGGTAATTTTTCTACATGTCGGAATATAGTCAAGTTTACAGTCATTTTTCACGGTTTTTCACAGGGAATGCAATGGCGACGTCAGATTCACCTTTTGAGTTGCAGATTTCCAGTCCACCCATGGAGCAGCATCTTTGAGGAATCTAGGGGGAATCTAAAAATATTCATTTTTTCCTAGATTTTCACTTTGTCAGAATTCAGAAATTTGATAGTCGATTTTGCTCTATTTGACATCACGAATCTGATGGCGTATTTAGATTTTCCATCTGAGCTTAATATTTTTCGGCCACTTTTTGAAGTGAAGTTGCAGGTGTCAGCGTTCAGTGAAAGAGGAGTCGATTTCACACCTTTCTACACCACAGTCATGATGGTGATTTCAAATCCAACAGCAGAGCAGCTCATTCTCCAGTCATCTTAAGTGTGAGGTATATGATGAGTTGATTTCATGTACTTATTATCTCTTTTCTATGAGATGCATTGTGTTGTAAAGATCCCTGTTGATGTTTGATGGGGGATCTTATTTTATTCTTGATGTGAGATGTACTTTCTATCATGGATTTGTATTAGGTCTGAGATCCCTTTGATGCCATGTTGGCGGGATACTCATTATCACATAATTATGTTTGATTGAGATCTCCTTGTTTTCCATGTTGGCGGGATACTCATAGTCTTTATGTGTGAGTTATTGTCATACTGATAGGAGTCCTTGTTGTGAATGAGAGTTCCATAGTGGAACATCTCGTAGAGAGGTATAGCCACTCCTGCGTGAGGGAATTTTCCTTGTATGATAGTGAAAACACCATCCATGTACATCTTCACTCCTTACAACACTTAATACAATGGCCTACACCATCTTGACACCAAGGCTCGGAGACGTAGTCCCTCCTGGACGAACTCCATTATCAATTTCTTATGTTGCTTATGCTTGTTATGTTCCTCTTCTTTACAACATGCAGTTGTTCGTTTGTGTTCATTAACGCATTAATTAAATGTAATCCTAACACATCAGCTGAAGTAAAAGGTCTTGGTTAAGGGTATCACGAATTTACCCGGATCATCTACAAATCATATAACATGGTCCATTCTCCTAAGTAATTATAACATCCATCCTTGGCTGGTTGTGTAAAAGAACATGTGGTGTGTAGGAATTTACAAGGTAAGTTCCGTAGATTAAGAACCAAAGGTCACCGCTCACAAACAGATCACAAATTAGTACACCAGTATAATCACGTGGTTAAAACCCTCAAAGAGGGAAACAGTCCACGGCCTGAGCCAACGCGGCCACTTCAGGCAATTTATTAATATAAAAAGAAAAGTTACATATGTTTTTCTCACAAACGGTTAAGCCACGGATCATGTGTCGTTAATACCAAGGTGAGAGATAACCGTCGGATCATACAAATCGTGATCGTCGGATTATAAGTTACAAATTTACATGGTAAAGAAACACACTTTACCTAACTCTACACTGGACAAAGTTATTCTTAACTATTTCCTGTGTGTCGGAATATCCTAACATCCCCCCTTAAGAACAACTTGGGATAGGATTGAAGGATTTACAAAGGTGACACAAAAGGAGCCTATTTCCTATGTGTCGAAATATCCTAACATCCCCCCTTAAGAACAAATTGGGATAGGATTGAAGGATTTACAAAAGTGACACAATAGGAGAGGGAAGGAGGCATTAGAGCCTATCCCCCCTTAATGACAACTTTCTTGAACTCCAAGCATGGATCGAAGTTTGGTAAACTTCGCTTCTGTGATAGCCTTCGTAAAGATATCAGCTACTTGATCATTGGTTGGACAATACTGCACTTCAAGAACACGATCATGAATGAGCTTTCTGATGAAGTGTATGTGGAGTTCAATGTGTTTCATACGTTGATGCTGAACTGGATCTTTACATAGCTGAATGGGACTCTGATTATCACACTAAAGTGTAGTTGGATGCTGCTAATGAAGACCAAATTCAGATAGGATCTGACGAAGCCACATGGCTTCTTTGTTGGCTTCAACTGCACCACGATACTCTGCTTCTTCTGAAGAAAGGGAGATGGAACTTTGTTTCTTACAAGACCAAGTAATAGGTCCTGATTCAAGAGTGAATACATATCTTGCAGTAGACTTTCAATCATCAGGGTCACCAGCCCAATCAAAATCAGTGAAACCAATCAACAAGGGAGATGCTCATGCACTGTAATGAATCCTGAACTAAATTGTACCTCGAATATATCGAAGTATTCTTTTAGTTGCTTTCTAATGAATTTCATGAGGTTGGTGCATAAACTTAGCGACAAGACCAATGGCAAAGGAAAGGTCAGGATGGGTATCGGTCAGATACAAAAGTTTACCAACAAGTTGACGATATAAGGTAGCATCAACTTCAAGGGTAGTACAGTTGACTGAAAGATTGACTCCAAACTGAAAGAGAGAAGGGGCAAGCTTACAGTCTTCCACGTGAAAGTGGTGTAGAAGATCACAGGCATACTTGGACTGAGAGAATGTAATGCCTTCCTTGGATTGCAAGACTTGAAGACCAAGGAAATAATGCAAGTGTCCTAAGTATGTCATTTCAAACTTCTTTTTGAGGCTAGACTTCACATGGTTTATATGGTTTGGATCACTACCGATAAGGATAATATCATCAACATAAAGAACAAGGATGGTGAAGGAATTACCCACTTTCTTGGTGTAGACAGTGTTATCAGAATGACACCTAGAAAAGCCATTATCTAAGAGAAATCTATCCATTTTGGCATACCAAGCCCGAGGAGCTTGTCTGAGACCATAGAGAGACTTCCTAAGGCGACAAACAAGGCTGGAGTCTTTTTAGATAAATCTAGGGGGTTGTTCCATGTATATTTCTTCATGTAAATCCTCATGTAAGAAGGCGGATTTAACATCCATCTGATGGACTTCCCATTTAAAGGAGGCAGCAAGGGAAAGAACAAGGCGGATAGAATTCATTTTTCAAACAGGGGAGAAGGTTTCAGTATAGTCAATGCCTTCAACTTGTGAAAATCCTTTAGCGACAAGGCGAGCTTTATGTCTATCCACTTTTCCATCTGGTCCAAAATTTGTTTTGTAAACCCATTTGCATCTGACAAGTTTTCTTCCTTTTGGAAGAGGAACAAGATCCCAAGTATCATTTTCCAATAAGGAACGATACTCTTCATTCATAGCTTCATCCCAATCTGGATGACTAAAGGCTTCTTCAAAGGTTTTTGGATCAAGTTTTTCTGGAACTTGAGCCAATAAGGAAGAGGCTCTTTCGAACTGAGAACGTGTACGTCGTCGATTGGCAGGGTCACCTGCAAGAGAACCTGCTGCAGCCCGAGTAGAGCAGACCCATCTTGGAAGCGGTGGAGTATAAGGAACAATTTCAAGAGGTGGAGGAGGATTTTCATCTTTGCTGTCATCATCTGAACTAGAAGGAATGTTATTTAAAATAGAAGAGAGAGAGAGAGAGAGAGAGGTGGCACATATGCCGAATCAGGCTCGCAGGCCAAAGGTGCACACTTGTCGAACTAGGCTCGCAGGCCGATATATTTTCATCAAATTTTACATCTCTTCTAATGATAATATTTTTGGATTTTGGTTGAAGAAGTCTATATCCTTTGACATCTTCAGAATATCCAACAAAAATACATTTTTCACTCTTAGGTTCTAAGGCTTTATGTTTCGCATCTGGAACATGGGCCCAAGCATCACTTCCAAAAACACGAAAGTGACTTACATCTAGTTTGATTGAGCTCCAAGCTTCTTCTGGAGTTATATTCTTTAAAACCTTAGTAGGAGTGTGATTTACTATGTAATTTTCACAATTAATGGCTTCTGCCCAAAAATTGAGACCAAGTCCTTCAGATTTAAGCATACAATTAGCCATTTCTTTTAAGGTGTGATTCTTCCTTTCAACTACACCATTTTGTTGTGGAGTATATGGAACAGTATGTTGCAATTGAATGCCATGCTCAGTGCAGAAGTTGATAAATTTGTTGTTAACGTATTCTCTGCCATTGTCTGATCTTAACTTAAGAATTTGATGTCTAGATTGTTTCTCAACAAAGGCCTTAAAGGCCAAGAACATGTTAAAAACTTCACTCTTGAGTTTTAAGAAATATACCCAAGTGCGTCTGGAAAAATCATCAATGAAAGTTAAGAAGTACTTGCAACTAGAGAAAGAAACAATAGGAAGTGGACCACATAAATCACTGTGCACAAGCTGAAAAGGGGCTGAAGCATGCCAAGAGGCACGTTTGTCAAAACTATCCCGATGATGTTTTCCGAGTACACTTCCGGAGCAAACACCGTCTCAGCAAGATACCATAGCAAGGCCCGTCACCATATTTTCCTTACATAGAGTTTGAAGAGAGCAATAGTTTAAGTGACCAAATCGCTCATGCCAAAGTTTGCTCACATCATCAATATGAGCAACAAAAATAGAGGGAAGACATGATGACCCAAAGTTGTCAAACTTATACAACCTCGTGGAATCATCAGCAATTCCAATAGCTAAAATATGTTTAGGATCTTTGAGGTCCTTGATTACAACATCATGAGGTGAGAATTCTATTATTTTCCCTTCACCTGAATGAGTTATCTGATAAACAGATAGAAGGTTGCATGACAAGGTAGGAACACATAGTACATCATTAAACTGACCATTATCTAGATGAATGGCTCCAAACCCTGCAACACTAAGAGATCTATCATCACCAACAAAAATATGTTTGGTGTTACAATCATTTAAAGAATAAAACATGGATTTGTGTTTATCCATGTGGTAAGAAGCTCCAAAATCAATGAGCCACTCATGGGAAGGAGAAGAAGAAGATACATTTAATGCATAACCAGATCTTGATGCTTGTCAACCAAAATCAGAAAGTGCCATGCCTGAAGATGAAGGTGAAGAGTGCTCCAAATTGATGTTGTGCTTCTTCATTGCTGCTTCTAAGGCTTCCATCTTCTTAAAACATTTGGACTCTATATGGCCATCTCGATTGCAAAAGTTGCAATGTCTATCTATCTTCTTCTCTTTGTTTTGATTTGCCTTATTATTTTGATGATTTGATTTTTCAGTTTGCGGCTGAAATTGCTTAGGGCCCTTGTTTGGTTTAGGACCATATTTTTTAGGATACTTCTTCTTGGGATTCTTTTAATATGGTTTTTTTTGGGTTGCTAAGGCTTTCTTAGAACATTTTCTACCAGTGATAAGACCAAGATGTAAAAGTTTTTCTTGTTCTCTGATCGAAGAATCACAAAAGGCATCAAAAGAGGGATTCTTGTAGGTCGTTCCTGAAGAAATGATGGCTTCTCTGGTGGAATGGAAGGCGGAAACAAATACAGAGTATGCAGGACCAAGCTTAGAAAGAATGCAATAGATGAGGCTACCATTGTCCTTTTTGATCTTACAACCTTCTAAAAGAATTTTGAGGGTCTTGAATTTGGACAAAAAATCTTCAATGGAGGAGAAATTATTGGGGTCCAAAGTAAGCAACTCATTTTCAAGCTGGTGGGCCCTAATTTGATTTTGAATGCCAAAAACAGTTTTTAGCTTTTCCAGGGCTTCATTAGGGGTGTCAATGTCAAGGATATGAAATTGAAGATCTTGAGCAATGGACATTCCTATCAACCCTCGTGCTTCATCTTGTTTATTTTCCCATTTAGCAACTTTATCATCATTGGAAGGTTTAGTCTCTTGTCCTGTGACTATTCTATAAATCCCTTTACTTCTAAGTATATAAGTATACCATGTGAGGTAGCCATTGGAAATAATTGGTGCTATTAAGAATAACCGGGCATGCACTTTCCATTTTTTTTTTAAACTGAAGCTGAGAAAAGCTGAAACTAACTACACCAATGGAAATATCTTGAAAAATTAGGCTGTTTAAAAAAAAAAACGGCTCGAAAAACGACTTTCGGATGAAGAATTTATGCCTTTTGAAAAATTTGAGTTGTAGATGCCAAATAGTTACGGGAACAGGATGAAGTGCGGCTTTAAAAAAAAAAAAAATAATAAATAAATAAATAAATAAAAAATAAAAAATAAAAAAATAAAAAAAAATCTGCTCGTTTGAACAAAACTTTTTTTTTTTTTTTTCCACACGACTTCCGGATGAAGAAGTTATGCCTTTTGAAAAATTTGAGTTGTAGATGTCGAATAGTTACGGGAACGGGATGAAGTGCAGCTTAAAAAAAATAAAAAATAAAAAATAAATAAATAAATCTGCCCCTTTGAACAAAAACTTTTTATAAAAGAAGCTTGAGTAGATGACTTCAACCCAAGACATCTATTCTCATAAAGTAACCCCTCACCAAGTGAGATAGTAAAAAGATCACGTTATTATTTGAAAGGAGGAAGGGTTTTTTATTTTATTTTATTATTATTATTTTATTTTATTTTTGGGACTCTTCGGTGTGCGTGTCTTTTCTTGCACAAAAAACCGAGCCAAAAAAAAAAAAAAAACGAAAAGCAGAGCCTTATGGCAGAATGTTAGATTTTTGGTTAGCCTTGTCGACAACTATCATTTTTTTCACTATTTTTTATTTTCCGAGATCGCACAAAGATGCGGGGAAAGAGCATACGTAGCAAAAAAAACTCTTTTTGCTACTTCTGATTTGTCGAGATCGCACGCAGTGCACAACAAAGAGCATACACAGAGAAGAGGGTATATATTCGGCAAATAAATAAAACCTAAAAACCGAAAATAAAAAGAGGGAACCAAAATAAGCAGAACTATTAACAAATATAGCTGCAAAACAGATGCTTTATACCTCCAGATCTAAACTGTCATAACTTGGGCAGTCGGAAACATTTTCGCATGAAACGAAAGGCATTCCTCACTATAACAGACGCTCCGAACACGACCGAGTAGTTCTCTAATCCCAAAAATGTTTAGAAATAGTAGATCTAAAAAACGACATTCGCATGCAATCAAACCAGCTTCATATTTTGATCAACAACGGACGCGGCCCTCAAAATAGCTTTGATACCATGTAGGAATTTACATAGTAAGTTTCGTAGATCAAGTACCAAATGTCACCGCTCACGAACAAATCACAAATCAGTACACCAGTATAATCACGTGGTTAAAACCCTCAAAGAGGGAAACAGTCCACTGTCTGAGCCAATGCGGCCACTTCAGGCAATTTATTAATATAAAAATAAAAGATACATATGTTTCTCTCACAAACGGTTACTGAAAAAATGACCCTCCATGCTCTTTAAATAGAGATCATGGACCAATCGGTGGTTAAGCCACGGATCAAGTGTCGTTAATACCGAGGTGAGAGATAATCGTCGGATCACTACAAATCGTGACTGTCGGATTATAAGTTAAAAATGTACCTGGTAAAGAAACACACTTTACCTAACTCTACACTAGACTAAGTTATTCTTAACTATTTCCTATGTGTTGGAATATCCTAACATGGTGTTGTCTCTTATTGTGAATGGACATCAAGTTAGATCCATGGTCGTCTATTTGGAATTGCTGATAGAGGAGACATGCAATGGCATTCAAATGTATAATATTTCATTATCTATATGTGAAAGGTCGTTTATATTGTCTAGTGTGATTTGCATATCATTTTACTATTATAATTCAATGGGATTCGTCAATAATTGATACATATTGTCTATTATCTTATTTTGTGATTCAAGAATAAGGACAACATGATTACTTTCTTACCCACGCTATGGTGAGGAAATTTCAAAGTACTCTGAAAATTTGCATAATGGTTTGTGAAGAACAAAATTCATTTTTGTAGCCTTACCATCATTTTCGTTAAAGAAAGAGAGATTTTAATGGACACATGAAGTAATATCCCTTTGTCATAGCATGAAGCCAACAAATTGGTCAAAGAATAATAAATCTTGCATTGAAACAATGTTGGAGGATATGTTCAATGGAGACCTATCTCATATTGACAATGATATGACTTTTAAATTCCTCGTGATCACATTGCAAAATGCATAAATAGGCCCTCCAAATTATATGATCTCCAATATTGGAAAGGATTTAAAGTGGCACATTTGTTGGATGTGATGCATATATTCAAGTGGAACATTCATTGGAATGAACATGTTAGACCTTTCCTTGTAAGAGTTTGTCTTGGTCTTTAGGTAGTATCTTGGAACATTGGTTTGAAGGCTTCAACACTAGGGTGCTTTCAATGGATATTTATTATTGTGCTTTATCTCTTGGAATTTTTTTGGTTTTTGTTTGTGGAATTCATAATTATGCTTTGGTTTTGGCTTAGAGTGTGATTTATATGCATTAGTTTCTTCTTGTGATTTCTCCTAGTTATTTCTTGGTACTCATCTCTCTAGCTCTCTAATTTTCTCTCGTACTTATCTCTTATCACTTAGTGCTCAATTTTCTTATAATAGGAGGAATTATTCATGGGTTTTATTGGCCTTTGGATGTATTGGTATTTTTAGTTTTGGTTCAAAAAAATTATAAAACTATAACATTTTGGTAGTGTTGTCATTTGGTCTATGAAGCAAGGGGCCTTCTCTGTGTACTAGATGTAGGACTCTCTCAAGATATATTGGTACTAGTTTGAATTCGACTCTATCATCTTTAGCCACATTTTTTCTATATGTGGAAATTATGGATTATAGAGAAGCTCGAGAGATTCAAAAGGTTCTTCAAAGACATTAAGGGTCCATCTTATGCAATAGAACCTCTATTTTCATGAAGATAGAGGTTCATGGTAACCTCCAAGTTTTATGAAAACCAACATCAATGCACTTCGGAAAATGTAGCAACTATAAATGCTCTCGTTCAACAAAAGCATGAAGCAAATGTCTTGGAAGTATAATGTGACATGTTAAGGAACATGGTCATCTACCTTGATAAAGATTCTCACTTTACGACCTCAAGTCATGGGATGTCAACCAACCCTATCCAAATAAATATTAAGGAGGAGGATATAGTTCACCAAATGATAGAAGATATGGACATTGGACAACATAACTCTCTTTCTTCTAATATAGGATAGGAGGAAGCTAACAACCACCATATGTTTTATCAATATTTATGTTTTATAAGCAATTAGAATATTAGGTGTCATTTATAGAGAAGCTCAAGAGATTCAAAAGGTTCTTAAAAGACATGAAGAGTCTATCCTATGCAATAGAACCTCTATTTTCATGTAGATAGAGGTTCATGGTAACCTCCAAGTTTTGTGAAAACTAACATCAATGCACTTCGGAAAATGTAGCAGCTATGAATGCTCTCATTCAACAAAAGCATAAAGAAAATCTCTTGGAAGTATAATGTGACATGTTAAGGAACATGGTCATCTACCTTGATAAAGATTCTCACTTTACAACCTCAAGTCATGGGATGTCAACCAACCCTGTCCAAATAAATCTTAAGGAGGAGGATATAGTTCACCAAATGATAGAAGATATGGACATTGGACAACATAACTCTCTTGCTTCTAATATAGGATAGGAGGAAGCTAACAACCACCATATGTTTTATAAGCAATTAGAATATTAGGTGTCATTTTTGAGCAATATAGTTGCAAAGATACATGTCATGTAATAATTGTGAACCCTTGTAAACTCTCTTATGTGGCTTATGAGAGTTATCAATTTTGTATGAGATTTCAGGATAATGGTACTTGTATGTTCATTATTTAGCTACACCACAACATTTTCTAATATAATATTTTCCTAATTTTGGTTTTAAAAAAACCTAAGAGATTACTCGGAAATGGCCAGTTATATACAATGAGATCCATAAAAAACAACGAGAAGAAATAAAATCATTCAGAAGGTCAAACTTAATGCATGTTTTACTACTTGTAAAATTAGGTTAACAATGGCCGACATAGTGCATAAACACATGGGTGAAAGAGCAAATTCAATATATGGGACTAGTCAACATGGAAAGTAAATTAGATGAATTGAACATAGGAATTAGATGTAAAATGATAATATGTGATATTGGATTAATTATGAGATTAATTGCACAAATTAATTGAATATCCTTATATATTGTTGTAGGTCATTCATTTTAATATGCATTTTTTTCTATGCATGCATGTATGCACATATCTTGCGATGAAGGCATGCAGTCTATCGTTTTATAGTGGAGAGTGTGGATCATGACAAACAAACATGTGAATGTGGAGTGTATGTTTCGTTTAATCAAATAAGTCATGCAAGATTAAGCAATAAAAAACTATTAGAAGGACAACTCAATTATGTTGGCACCATTTGTCAATTAGGTAGAGTTAGAGTGGTTGTGGCATGGAGTGTTATCCTGCCCCTAGGATTTACTCTTATCAGTGTCATTTTGAGCTCATAATGAGTATAATGTAACAAATTTGAGCCCCATTGTTGACTTGCATGTGTGCCTTGAAGAAGGTAAGGTTTACCTTGGGCATCATCCTTGGAATGGGGAGAAGTGCCTTGGGGTTTTCCCTATGATATATTACTTGGAAGAAAAAAAATTGGCACCGTTCATAAGATAATTGAGTTGGATTATATGTCCTTTAAGTGTGCAATTTATAAATGCAAATGGTTTGACCTTGTTGATAAAAGAATACTTCGTTGGATATGACCTGTATAGTGAATTATTCTATTTACGTATACAAAAAGATACCAACAACTACTCTATGAGTACATGTATAAATAAATGGCTTGACATAAAGGAACTCAAATAATATATAGCTATTCCATCCCTTAACCATGGAGTATATGGTTGGCTTGTAATGCACAATTCTTTAATGATAAATAAATTCCCTCTTTACAGGTTTACTCACACGTATATGCTTTATTTTAAGGGTGAATAATGGCGATAGAAGAGAGACTAACAAGGTAGGTAAGTGAGTTACTAATAGTAAAATCATGTCCTTGGGTCTTTTCGAAAGGGCATGGTAGGTTCCAAATTATTTTAGTAGTATAAAAGGCATACTTCATAGCTCTAAAAAATATTGTGTGAAGTTTAAAGTCAGACTAGGCCCTACAATAAACAATTATTTCAAACTAATGACCTTAAAATGTCTTATTAAGATTGCAAGAGATAAATGAATTGGTTAGTTGCATGTATTTCGTGATTCTACATTAGTTATTAACTAGATGAAAGGCGAAATTTGGATTCATAATTTCATACTAAGGAATTTAGCATACCATATGAGGAAGATTTCAACTCTCTTTGGTTGGATAACTCTTACACATCTTTCAGGACTTAAATATTGAGGTATGCAATATCCATAGTGGGACAACATCTAGAAACAAGTTTACTATTGTTGGAAGAATATCAAGAGAGTGCTTTGGCCATGGAAAGAAAACCTATATGATCTCAAATATCAATATTTACTCAATTTATTTTGATACTTTTGTAGAATTTTAATTTGATCAAATGTACATATATAAACTTTTTGATGTGTATTTAGAGGATTTTATGGAACCCTTTTGAGAAATTTTTTGGAATATAATCTATCTTTATAGGACCAGAGTCTAATAGGTTTCTACGAGGTGATATAGGAGATATATGTTCTTAGTAAGATCTTGTAAGAGGGTACACAATTCATTTGTAATCATGGCTTTTGAGCACCCAGCGAATGTGATTTCCCTCCATCATTGGAATAAAGAGTGTGCTTTTTTTCCTTGGAAAATATAGAAATGTCAACATCTCAGGTCAAACAATTTGTTCTTCCATATCACTGTGAATAGGTTTCCCTCCATTCCAATGCTTGTGACAACAATTAGTATTTTGTAATTCGATGTGCAAATGGGGTAAAAAACATTTTTTGAAATGTACATGTTGTAATTGTTGTACTAGGTCAAGAAGAGGATGATATAAATGTAAGTGGTGCAGTCTATGTAGGTGATTAAGTAAAGTAGGAGTGTAGTTTGTCAAGAAATATTCATTGTATTCGTTGGGAACCTTTTTTTATAGCATTTGTTATTCATATCGTTATTTTGTGAATTTAAATTAATCAAAATTACTAAATCACAAGTTATATTTTCAAATGAACAAAAAATCTACCAATGCTTAACTCAACCAATTAATAAGCATACAAACATAACTAAGGTTTGTGTTTTTTATTATATGAATATATGGTATCAATATATCAATTGTTTTATTAACTTAAACAAGTAAGTAACTCATTCATATACATGTAGAGGCATTGAACACCTCGTATTGTGATTTCGATTAATATTTTACAATATTATACTAAAATTTTTGTAAATTTATTGCAATAATTAGTAATAGTTCTTATTTTTTGTGACTAAATAATTGACAACAAGGCGGATCTCATACTCGCATGACAGGGGGTTAGTTCCCACCACTACCACTATAACCTCTAGTTGAGGGTTGGGTAAGTGGGACACCCAATGGGTTTTGAACCAGTGACCATTGTGCAATGAGTGCTTTAACAATGCACCTATCCACAGATTGTTATACGTCTCATAAGCAACAATTATTATTAGTTATTGAACAATTCCTAATAATAAAAATAATCAATAAATAAATATATTAAAATTTACTAATTTACAAAATGATGTTAACTATTCACAGATTTAATATTATCCAATTATTTGATATTATTCAATAGTAATAAAATATTGTTAATTAAATCATGTAATGTTTACTAATTAAAAGTATATATATATATATATATATATATATATATATATATATATATATATATATATATATATATATATATATATATATATATATATAACATTATAATTTTTTTACAAAGTAAACAAGAGTTGTGAAGGCATCTTTGAGAGCTAAGAACTAATTGTTACAATTGATCCATACATTTATAATTATAAAAACGACTATGAACCATTGTATCTCCATGGAAATACCAAGAATTATATGGAGATCGTCCCACATAAGAAGGATAGGGACAATTAGGAAGGGAACAAGAAGTATGGGGCAAGAAAGAAGGGGAGAGGAAAATGAAGTTGATGGTAGCAGGGAGGAGGATGGTAGAGGAAATTGAAATGGAGGGGTAAATGATGATAAGAAGGGTGGCAATGAAGATATAAACAATGAAGGAAAGGTAAATGAAGTTCATATTCTTAGACATGTCATTGAGTATTTCTCATGAATATATTATCAAACCAATTGAAATCAAATAAGCTAAGAGGTAAAAAAATTAACTGGAATTTAGGCTAGGTCATGTGTGATAACACTAGGAGGTACTTAGGAAAAACTAGAATGATGGTTTTTCCTTTCTTATTGTAATGTATTAGCTTGGACTTTGAAGAGAAGGGGCATGGCTTTTAGGGAGGATGCATGCTTTCATATATAAATAAATATATGTTTGTAACCTCATGTTCTCTATTATTCCCTTCACATCCAATTCTACTATTCCCTTCATAACACCTCATGATTATTCACATCAAGTTCTATAAACTACATTCTTGTCAATAATCAGTGGGAACTCTCAAGAAAAATAGTATTGAAATTGTGTGCAAATATGACAATAATTTCATGACATGTAATTTTTAACCAAATTAAATATCATGATGTTATATGATGCCAAGGGGATGTACATTTATGAACAAGATGTTATCTCAAAGAAACATGACACCACTGACACGTGCTAAATTGTAGTAACACATGGGTGATACAATCAAATTGCAACTTGATGTAGACTCACAATAAATAACAACACGAGAGAAAACAACAAATAATTTTTCTATTTTGAGTGTCGTGAGTATGACACAAAAACTAAGGAAGAATGGGTTATACTGATGAAAATCGATGGCGCTTCAATCCTATCATGTAATGATAGGGAGCTTGAATTATCTATATCTTCATCACCTCCATGTGCATTTATTGCTCATATTAATGAAGTGAGCAACTTTGGTATGAAAGATATAAGAATATGAATTTCCACTCCTTGCAGATATCTTGAAGAAAAATATGGTTCATGGACTGTCTCTTTTGTCTTGTTAAGATGATATGTGTGGTGGATGTGCCTTAAGAAAATATTATAAACAAAATATTGAAAAGGTAAGGACTAGAGGGGAAAGTGACATTTTCATCTTATCCATTGTGATATGTGTGACCCACTTAAGCAAAATTTCTATGGCGAAATTTATTTTATCACATTTAATGATAATTTTTATTGTTGCGATAAGGTTTACTTCTTATAGTGCAAAACTAAAATGTTTGGTAGATTTGTTTCTTTTAAATCCATTTGAAAAAACTCTTTTGGTGATCATATTCAATAGCTTTGGACAAATAGTCGAGGGGGTATTCGAGCAATGAGTTCCCAATATTTTGCATGTTTCATGGTTAGGACAAGCATGTTGTCCCTTATGCTGCTAATTAATATAATGGTGTATATTTGAGTTGCAAAATGAATAATTTTTGCTATGAAATCTACCCTTTTTGCTACAAAATCTTTTCTCCTTTTCCTATCGATATCGTTCCTTCACCTTTACCAGTCTTTAATCTTGTGATTATTACAATGCTACTAAACGTATCCTACATGTATTGTTAGTCTCTTATTTTACGTTGTAAAGGAGCTAGAAATCAATTAGGGATGTACTTAATAGTATGATGTTATATATACATATATCTATGAATAAATTGCAGCACTGATTTTCGATGTTCAAGACCGCAAAAACTTCATTTTTCAGGCACAGACTAGTTGGACTATGACATATATGGGCAAACAAGATACTAGAAGCACGAAGCTAGTTAGGAAGCATCTTTATGGGAGTTAGTACCTCTCATTATGAATTAATATGGCATCTTCCTTTGAAGTGTTGTTCCTAGCTAATTGCAGAAATATATTAATCCTCCAAGATGTTATTCGAACCGAGGAAGAATATTCAAAACCATGTGTATTAAATAGACCAACTGAATGATGCCTTGTCATGCACTGTGTGATGGTTTGTCACAATTATACATGCTAAATTTATGTAACTAGTGTTTGGTCCAATTTTAGGGAGCTTAACGTATCTTGGGGATGATGTCTGGTTAGTTGTTGTGGTCGAGATTCTCCCTCACGCTTATAAACATGTGTGAGCTTTTGAAAAATAATAACTACTATTATTAAAACTTTGTTATAATTTTTATAATATAAATTCCTCGTGGATGTGTTTCTTTTACTGTTGAATCTCTATGTGTTTAATTAAGCTTTGGGCGTAGACCAAACTCCAAGTTTGGGATTGCTCGAGGTAAGGCACTGCGCATATTTTTTTCCAAGTTTATTTATTTATATGTCATTTTCTTGTAGCCCTTCAAGTTGGTTAATGTTCATTAAGATTTAGAATCGACCGAGTAAACTTTATCATGTTTTTTAGTATAATTGGTGTGATATTTATTTCAGTGCTTTTTTGGGCCTTGTTTGTTCGTTGAGAGTGTTTTGGCAAGTGGTTGCATAGTTGTTGTGAAATCAACAAACTGCTGCGAAATTACAAGGCTGCTACAAAATAAAATTTCGATAGGAAAACTATGTTGATGGTTTATTTTTCTTATAATATTTTCTCTCTAGTAATTGGGTGAACTTATAGCTAGGCCAAAATAGTAGAATAATATGTCTAAATTCTGATCACCACGATTTATAGATTTGATGCATAAACATATCACCTGATAGGAGCTTTAGTACTCATGCATACAACACGAGGTCCTCATAAGTTTACAAACTCCAGTTGACAATTAAAATGATTATGTGAATTACTTTTAATAAAAACACATATATTCACACTATCATTTTTTGCATCGTTGCTAGGGAGCCACTCAAAGTACTAAATATTCCTGTCCAATAGGAAATGACACTGGGAATAGAAGCGACCAAAGGGAGGTAGTTAGTTTCCTTTTTCAGTAACCTACGTCTTGAATGTCCTGCACTTAGAGCATGCTAGATAATAAATAGAAAACCATTTGTAGAAGAAGAAAAAAATCCATAAAAACCCCAACACGTGGTGCAGTAGGAGCCACATTGAGTAACATTCTGGAAAATGAGGGGGGGAATCCTGGGAAAGTTACCTTTGTTGGGAATAATGTTGTAGGGCAGTCACTGAATAGTGAAAAAACAAGAGGGAAATGTTGGAAATATTGTCATTGATGGCAAAGGAGAAGAAAGGAGTAGCACCAGAATTATCATTGAGGACAAAGGAGAATATCATGATCAAATGGAGTATAAAGGAGAAATAAGGAAAAGAAGGCAAAAGTACAGTGGAGGAGTAAAAAAGAGGCAAAGGAGCAACATTATGCAAAAAGGAGGCAGAGGAGCAGTAAAGAGGCAAGGAGCAGAATTAGAATCATTTTCTAAGGCAAATGAGGAGAGAGGAGCATCAAAGAGGCATGGAGTAGCGTTATAATTATTACTTAAGGCAATTGATCCGCAAAGAATCAAGGAGCATCAAAAGAGGCAAAAGACAACGTCATGCATCAAAGAAGAAAACCATGCATTGCAGGGTCAAGTCGGGCTATTCACGTCCAGGACAGTAAGCAAAGGAAAAGTGTGCAACAAAGGTCAATTTGGGTGTATGCGTACAGAATGCGTGTAGCAAAGAAAAGAAATGAACGAGCGGGTCAAGTCGGGCTGGTTGTAAAACGCATGCAGAACAATGGTTCTGCATTCAGAATACCGTGAACGAATCGGGTGTTCTACGTGCAGCAAAGAAGAAATGAACGGGCGCAACCAAAGAAGAAAATGTGTGAAGGAGTGAATGAGTAGGTGGAGATGTGCAAATACATGTTCAGAACAGTGTTGGTGGATCACATATCGCAATCTAAGTTGGAGGAAGATCGCACAAACACAGAAGTCACAGAAAATGCGAAGTGCGATATGATTTAGTGGTATGATGACATGGAAAGTGACATGGTAGATGACGTGGACCTTACCCCACAAATCGCAAATAAATATTGATGACATGGCAGGTAACGTGGCAGTGACGTGGCACCCCCAGTGGGACCCGAACCCTTTATCGCAAATCGCATATCGCAGATCACAAAGATCATAAGGGATAGCACTCATGAACCACGTTGAAACGTCGAAATTCAAAGTGTGATCAAGAGTCCAGATGTGATATGCTTCAAAACCAAAGACTAAAGAATCTAAAGTCCGGTGTGGGACCCAATCAGATATCGCAAAGCTCAAGAGGAATAGCACACAAGAGCAACGTCAAAATGCGAAATGCGATAAGAATATCGGATGCGATGTAGTTTCAAAGCAAAGGTCTAAAGGATTTCAAATCCAAAGGTATAAGGTTTACCTTTGATAAATCACATCGAATAAAGGAAGAGCAATATATAAACGAAGAACAAGAGAAATAGTCGAAACGTCGAAATGTGATTAAAGAATTGCAATAAAGCCTGGCGGGACCCTTCACATATCGCATATCGGGAGATCAGATGGATGAAGGCACATTGGATAATAGGATTTGTCGAAGTGTGAAGTGCGATAAAGAGAGCGGATGTGATTTAGATCGATGTTGAAGCCTAAAGGTTTTCAATTTCGGAAATATATGGTTTTCCTTTGTTAAATCGCATCGGAGGGCAAAGGAGGATTATAACGTAGAACTTGGAATGCCAAAATGCGATAGAAAAGCAGACGTGATACATTCTTCAAATGTAATGTAATATATTTTAAAGTCCAGTCTTACGACAGTTACAAAGGAGAGTCTGAACGCGGCAAGAGACTCAGGTGAAACAACCCGACACTACGTGCAGAGATAAAGAGCGGTTATGCCTTGATAATAGAACAAAAGTATGAACGTGGGTAGTAGACTTAGATAAGTGACCCGACACAGAGAAAAGGGCAGAGAAATATGAACGTCATGGTAATGAGGAGATAGGCACCATGGGTCGAGTCGGGCTCAGCAAAACCTCTGGGGCAAAGCCAGGTGTTGAGACAAGGAGAAGGCCGAACGCCGCAGACAAGAGAAGGAAGGCAGATAGGTAGAGTCGGGCAAAAGGAGCATATGGTGGCACTGTTGGAAACGTGCCAGCTGGGTTGAGTCGGGAAAAAGGCATTTATGCAGAACTGCTAGAATATAACAGCACCAGAAAAGACAAATACACAACAATCAAACAACTGAAAGCGCTGAGTGAAATATTGTTGTAACTGTAAATGTATTAATTATTTTTATTGTTTGTGATGCAAAGGCAAGTCTCCGTAGGATAGGGAAAATTCCAATGAATTTTGTAATGATTATTTATGATGTAATAACCTGAACTGAAGTGTAAGGAATCGAATGGGTGGAAGGCATAGGGTCAGGCTAGTTCACTTCAAATTCCATGTAGAATGCAAACAATCATGTAGTTATCTATATAGAATATGTAATATCAGTGTGAAAGGAAGGTTAGAGAGTTGTAGAATGGAAGAGAGCTGGAGAATGTAAGAGAGCTGCAGAATGGAAGAGGGCTGAAGAATGTTAGAGAGCTACAAAATGGAAGAGAGCTGAAGAATGTAAGAGAGTTGCATATTGGAAGAGAGCTAAAGAATGTAAGAGAGCTACAGAATGGGAGAGAGATGGAGAATGTGAAAGAGCTGATAGAGATGCTATGCACATCTGGAGCTTATATGAAGCATATTTGAAGGCAGAGAGGGTAGAAGTGAAGGTGGGGGAAAACAGAGTTGATATCCAGGTAAATCAACATTTTACTTTCATGTTGAGTGAGGGGATTGTAGTCTCCTTTCAAGTTGTAGCTTGATAAAATTCCAGTTGGAGCTAGGTGAGGTAGGAGCCTCATGTAGGTTGTATCATACAGAAAATTTATGGGAGTTGGAGCTTCCTTGAAAGTTTTATCTTGCAAAAAATGATGTAGGAGCCTCTTGTGGGTTGTAGCCTGCAGAAAATACATGGGAGTTGGTGCTTCCATTTCAAGTTGTAGCTTGATAAATGTCCAGTTGGTGTTGGTTGAGGTAGAAGCCTCCTGTGGGTTGTAGCCTGCAGAAAATATATGGGATTTGGAGCTTCCTTGCAAGTTTTAGCTTACATAAATTGAGGTAGGAGCCTTCTGTAGGTTGGAGCCTACATAAAATCAGTTGTGAGAGGGAGTAGGAGCTTTCCTTTGCATCACAACAATAATAAGATGTGGTTTACTCCCTTATGGGTTTCCACTTATATCTAGTGTCCATGTGCATGATTATATGTGTTGATGTCAGGTGTTAATCTACTTATTACTTGTTGTTCACATATTCAGTTTGTTGATCATTCTTTATTAAGCTGCTTATGAAATGACTTGTTAATGAGTTTAATGAAAAAAAAATTAATGTCCATGAATGGACTAAACTGATTCGCCCCCCCCCCCCTTCTCAGTTTAGTAAAGAGTTTATTAGGGAATATATTCCTTTGAACGAAGATCTAGGAAGTTCTTCAAGGTCCAACAAGGTTCAAACTCCCGAAATCACAGGAGAAGAAAAAAATATGGCAGATGAGGAGGTGGTTGGACCAAAGCAACCAAATCCTGTTACTTTTGAATTTCCAATTAAGGATATCAATGCAATAGTTCTAATGAAGAACATCACCCTCTCGACTCTACCAAACTTTCATGGTTTTTTAAGGAAGGCCCCAACAAATTCTTTTTTGAGTTTGACATTCTTCGTCGTAGCTATGATTATTTGATGAGTGCTCAAAAGTTGAAACTATTTCCTACCACCTTGAAAGACTCAACTCTTCGTTGGTTTATGGGACTCAAGGGGAACTCCATTCGAACCTAGGATGACATGAAGAAAACCTTCCTAAATAAATATCAATATTATTGTAAATTTGTGGATATCAAGGAGGAAATATTCAAGATGTCTCAGGTTGACGATGAGATTTTATATGATTATGCTCAAAAAAATCAAAATGCCCTACGAAGGACAAGGCATAATTCCCTAGGTACCGAAACCATGTGCATCCTTATTCTTAAAGGGATACAGGAGGATTTCCTTGAGACCTTGAATCTTATGGGTACAGGAGATATCTCTCTGCTCACTTATGAAGAAATTTGTGAGTTGTGTAAACGGTATTCCAGGGGAAATTCGAAATATAATCAAAATTCATGAGATGAGTCCTCCAGAATCAATAATTATAGTGGAATGCGGGTAACTAGAGCTAAGCTAGGGGACTTGTTAGAAAACTTCAAGACTGGTCTTCTAAGCACCCTAAGTTCTCAGCTAGAGCCTTCCAATCTAAGAAAAAGAAAGAGGAATTTGACGTAGCCTTATCTATATTTTGTTCAAAATGTCATAAAAATCACCCTCTCCAAGAGTACCCAATGAATAATATTGATATATGCAACATATGTGAACAAAAACATTCGACTCAGGAATGTTCTTCTCTTATTGAGCTTAACGCTATGTTCCAAGAGGTCGATGAATGAACGAAACAAATCTGTTTTGTGGTCGAAAAGAAACCTCATCCCCCTAAAGCACTTGTAAGCATGCCTCTTGACACATATTCATATCCTCCTCTAACCTTTGGATGGTACCCTCTTATGCCTTGGTCTCAATGGCCACCACCGATGCAAAATCAAGGATGGGTCCCAAGCTAGAGAGGACCCTCTTCTTATGGGAATGCAACATCACAAGTTCCACCTTAAAATCATCCACAACAACTTCAGCTACATTCAATTCAACCTACTTAAACTCAACCAATGCCTCACCCAAATAATAAAGTAACTCAACCCGCCTATAATGTTAAGCTACCTTTTTTCCCAACCTTCAATCTAGACTGTAAAGATATCCATTTGTGTTCTCGGAAAGTACTCCAAAATCAAAATTTCCTTATCATTCAAGAACAAGATGAGGAGGACATTTCCCCGGAAAAATGACTGCTTCCCCATGAAACCCAAGATGCAATAACCAATCAGTCCCTTGAAAAATAGCTTGCTCCTCAACCAAAGAGATTGAGCTTGGAAAAGCCTTTTGTTCAACTTGAGTTTGACTTCTTAGGATAATTGAGAAAACTTTGTGTGAAAATTCCTCTCCTTCGGGCCATTAGAGATGTCCCTATATATGAAAAAACAATTCTAGAGCTATTTTAAATAAACAAGGGAGGAAAAAGGACCCTAAGACAGTTCAAGTCATGGGGAAACTATCTGATTTGATGTTAGGGAAGATACTTAATATGGGGATCCTAGGAGTCATGTCGTGACAATCAATGTCGATAATACCCCTATGGCTAATACCTTAATTGATTTAGTGGCAGCTATTACTGTCATGACTAAGGAAACTATGGGAAAATTTAGGTTTTCTGGCCTAAGGCCCACTCCCACTGTCCTCCAGTTGGCTGACTGATCTACTGTCAAGTCACAAGGAGTGGTGGAGGATCTTATTATCTCCATAGATTCCTGGGAATATTTGGCTGACTTCATAATTCTTCAACCTAAAACTAGTCTTGGTGGTCACCCATTAATTTTAGGAAGACCTTGGTTGGCCATAGCGGATGCTTACATCAACAGTAGATCAGGGGACATGATGATTTCACATGGGAACTCGACGAAAAAGCTTACCTTGTATCTGTTGAAAATGCAACAAGAAAAATCCTAATTTAATTTTCCCTTTATTAAATTATAAGAAATTCGAAATGCCACGTCAAAAGACAACTTGAATGAGTTAACTGAGGTGATATAGTTTTTATCACTCAGTTAGCTTAGTTAATTCAAGTTCGGGGCATGAACTTGAGTTATGTACAATGATTCCTAAAGTTTAGGAGCCTAGGTTGAGTTAATTTCAATTGTAACAATTTAGTTCAGTTAAATTGAGTTATGGTCAGTTAAACTAGTTCCAACTATTGGAGGAACTAGTGGAAGGTCTAGAAGTGGGGTGTAAATTCAGTGTTTAACCAGTTAACTGATCAATCAACCTAAATTAACTCATGCATGCATAGAATTGGATTTACCTAGTTGAGATTGGAGTTCAAGGGAATTGTACTAACAATTGTAAACTATTCCAAGTTGTACATGTGGTGCATCCAGTCAGAGAATGACCTAAAGGAATTGCACAATCCAGATTGAGGACTTTCCTAAATAATAAGGGATAATTCCTTAAGGAACATCACAAGGAAATAAGAGCTCAGAGGCTTGGAAAACTGGCTAAGTGTTGGCAAAGTTAGGCAGTCAAGTAAAGGATAGAAGATACAGGTGCAGGTTAAGCTCAAGCTTGAGCAGAGCATATTGTATTCATCGAGATTCTTTTATTAATGCAATAAATATAGGAAGGGGTTTTGAGTAGTTTCTTTCCCCTAGATAATTCTCTATGTATGTGTGTTGAATTATGATGCATGTTTTTTATATGTGTTCTCTATCGTGAATTTACTTATGCACATGAGTAGAGTATATTTTTGAGTCTTATGCTTTAGTAAATTACATGAGTAGTTTTGAATCTACACATTAAAATTCTACAATATCCACCAACCATACCCTCGCTGGAATTCAAATATCCCTTATGGTTTGAAGATAGTGATGAATAACTCACTCAACCTCTTTTGACTCTTGAACAAGCAACCCTTTTCAAAGAAGGCACTGAAGATGACTTGATTTATACTCAAATCCTACGAAGATGTTTCCAAGATACTTACTAACTTGCTAAATTAATACAACGGTTGGATTCCTTAGCCTCAAAAAAGGTTGATAATTAGAGTAAGGTTGTATAAATCCACCCGAAAAAACTCTTAACATCAATGCCTATCTGGAACCTCCTAGCAAAAGTGACTAGTGGAAATACTTCAAAAGAATAGTGGTACCTTTGATTTGGATTACATTGATATGAAGGTGTTACACAGTAATTTGTCACTGTCCTTGTACTCCCCATTCCTTGATCCTGAAGGACCCATATAGTGACCCTTGTGTAATTTCCAAGCATGGAATACATACCCCTGAACCACATTTTGTCTGCCAAATCATCTCCCTTTACAAATTTTCTGAAGATTCCTTGTAAAAATTGAATTTTCAAGGTTGGCGCTATTTCTCAGTGTTTGACCCGCGTCGATAGCAGAGATTTACACTGAGGCCCGTGCTGATCCTGTTTTGGAAAGGTTTTTAAAATAAAAAGGAAGCTTTCGCGACTAGAAGCTTCGTGAGGCGATGAGCTGGAATTTGTTATGAGGATATGGTCGAGGAATTCCCCTTTCTCCTGTTCCCAATAAATAGGAACTACTCCAAAGGATAAGCTCTTTTCCCCATCATTTGAGGGCCCATAACCACCTCCTCCATTGTTATATAAGGAGACCTCCTTCAGTTCTACAACCTTAGTTTTTAGTTGAACATATTCTGGTTGAACAGATAGCTGAAAAATTTAGCATCATAGAAGAGAAGCAATCATAACTTCGGGAGAATAATGCAGAGTGTGATTGTTTGTGTGTGTTGAGAACATAGTGAGATCTTGGACCTTTGTTCATGAAGGTGTGGCAAACGTGCTTGGATACAGACTTGCCGAAGGAGAGCCTCAACATCAAGGCTTGGTTGTAAACCAATCCAGATTCCGTTAGTTTCAGGTAAGAGTCGACAACAGTGTTTGGGTCGAACACGTTCTCATAAAGCATTTCACCCCTCCCTCTCTCTCGGACCTCGTGCTTTAAGGGGCATCTGTTACACAACATTTTGTCACCGTCCCTGCAATCCCTCGCCCCGCATATTGGAGGGTCTTTCCTGTGACCTGTGAGTAGTGTTATATTCTGCAAACACCTTCTTTGCACCCTTCTACATAAGGACATGATTCCTCATGTTGAACATTTCCTCAGAAAGACCACAAAAACCTATGTTTTGGCATTAGCGCGGGTAGCCAGTTTACCCATCGCGCCAATGTGGAAGATGTACACTAGAGGCTGCGCCAGCTGGTGCTCTGTCTCTTTGTTGTGCCCGCGCCAGCTTATTTGGGAATTTTTTTTAACAAATTAGAGGTGGAAGTTTCCTTTAACCACCTCAAGAATGACTCATTGCAAGTGGTTAAACTCGATAAGCCACATATCTCTTCCTTTAGGAAATGTTTGATGGAACATTCTTTGAAGATAGGACTCCCCCCATGATTATAGGGATCCTAACCTCTCCTTCTCCCTCTATATAAACAAGCCTTCTCCCTTTACAAAATCTAGCTGAACATATAGCCAAGAAGCTGAACTTGGAGAAGAGATACTATAGATAAGTAATCGCTATAGAGAAGGTTGAACCAAGGAGGATCCCGTAGGGAGAGCCCCGTCCGTATTCTCGACGAGCTTTGTGAGACATGCTCTACTGGAACCCTGCTGGAGGAGATCGCAACGTCGAAGCCTGGTTGTACTCTTCCTTCTTTAAATTAATATAATCGACTATGGTATTAGTTCTATCTTTGTGTTATGTATATTTGACACATTAGATTTAGTCTTCTTAGACTGATTGATAGCTACATATGTGAATAATATGTTGTGTATCGTCTTCATTTCTTATGTATGTGTAGGTATCTGGGCGTGAGAACGAGCAAATCGTGACCTGTTGAACCAGGAGCGAGAGGTAGCCATTCTTCCAGACAACACAACAGCGCATGACTTTCGATGAGTTACCTATCAAGTCTTTGTCCATTTGTTAGCTAAGAATTGATGTTTTAGCGTGTCTTGTTTGTGACTAGACCCACGCTAGGGCTAGTGGGGTCGCTTCTGTCCGCAGAGGGGATTTACCTCACCAACAGAAGGATATCTCTCCTAACCTTTGAACTCACCATATTTACCTAAAAGGGAATGCCAAACCTGTTTGAAAACCTTAGAGGAGGATGAATCACGCCCTAAAAGACATTGTGGAAGAGGAGTTACGAAAATTACTTAAAGCAAATTTTATTTACCCTATCTTTGATAACAAGTGGGTTTCCCCTCTAGTTATTGTCCCTAAGAAAAGTGGAAAATGGAGAATATGTGTTGATAATCATGATTTGAATGAGGCTACTCTGAAATATTATATCCCATTACCATTTATGGACCAAGTCTTGGATACCTTAACAAGAAACAACATTTTCTCTTTTCTTGATGGATTTGGCAGCTACAATTAGATTCAAGTAGCCCCTGAAGACCAGGAAAAGAATACCTTTACTTTTCCATTGGGTAAATATGCAAACTGAGTACTCCCGTTTGGATTGTGTAACACACCAACTACCTTCTAACGAGCTGTTCTTGGTATCTCTGATTTAGTCCATGATTGTGTCAAAATCTACATGGATGAATTTACTGTATATGGAGATACATTTGAGGAAGCCTTGAAAAACCTGAAAAATGTACTAATCCATTTTCAAGAAATTAACCTCACTCTTAGTGATGCAAAGAGTTAAATGCTTCTTAACGAAGGGATCGTTTTAGGACACCAAGTTTAATTTGAAGGGATAAGAGTGGACCCTGCAAAAATATAAGTTATTTTGAAGCTAGCCACCCCTACTACACAAAAGGTTGTCTGCAAATTTTTAGGGTATGCGGGATCTTATTGTAGATTTATGGAAAATTTTACTAAGGTAACCTCCCCCCTCTTTCACTTGTTAACTAAAGCTGAAATTTTTTCCTGGAATGAGCAATGTCAACTATCTTTTGATACACTTAAACAAAAGTTATCCACTGCCCCTATTCTTTGAGGTCCTAATTGGTCTCTACCTTTCCACATCCACACTGATGCTTCAAACACGACTATTGGTGTTGTACTTGGATAGAAATAAGATCAAAAACCATATTCCATCTACTATATCAGTAAAAGGTTGACCCCAATTAAGTTAAACTATACAGTTACGGAGAAAGAATTCCTTGTAGTTCACACCATAAATAACTTTTGTCATTAAATTATTGGATATCCTATGTTTCTGCACACTGATCACTTGACCATTCGATATCTTATGAACAAACCTAATAGTCATGGTAGGGTGACCAAATGGTTGCTTCTTTTGCAAGAATTTGACATTACAATTATTAATAAACCTCTAAAAGAAAATGTTGTTGTTGATTTTCTGTCAAGACTCCATAATGAAGATAAATCTGATTTTGTATAAGATGTTTTTCTTGATGATCACTTGTTCGCCTTGTTCACTAAAACACCTTGGTTCACAGGTGTTTCTAACTATTTGGTTGTAGGAAGACTTCCACAACATTTGTCGCCTAGAGAACGACAAAAAGTCAAAAGGGATAGTGTTAAATACTCCTAGATTCAGGGATATATATTCTGAATTGGGCCTGATCAGGTGATGTGTTCAAGAGGGTGAAATTTATGAAATTTTGAGGGCTTGTCATGATGATCCTTGTGGAGGGATCTTTGCAGATAAAGGATTTCAAATAAAATTTTGCAATAATGATATTACTGGCCTACCATTTTTAGGAATGCCAATAAATATGTCAGAAGTTGTGACAAGTGTCAAGGGATGGGCCAACCAGTACAATATGATGAGATGTCACGACAACCACAAATAATGTTGGAGCCTTTTAAAAGTGGGCCCTTGACTTTGTTGGGCCAACTAATCCACCAACAAATCAAAAAACACACATCTTGGTATCTACATATTATGTGACTAAGTGGGTGGAGGAAAAGGCCTTACCAAAGGCAACTGAACAAGTTGTGGCTGATTTTTTGTATGAAGAAATATTTGTTCAATTTGGTGTACCTAGAGAAATTAACACAAACCAAGGAACTTGGTTCAGTTCCAAAATGATCCAAAATAGCACTGAGAAGTTGAAGATCAATAATTGGATGTCTACTCCCTACCATTTGCAAGCTAATGGGAGGGTTGAAGCTACCAACAAAGTATTGGAAAATACCTTGACAAAGATAGTACAACACCATCATAAAGACTAGGCTGAGAAGCTTCCAGAAGCCTTGTGGGCCTACATGATCACCTGGAGGAAGACTACAGGTTTCACTCCATTTGAGCTTGTGTATGGGAATAAATTTGTTCTCCCTATCGAATTTGAGATCAAAACATTAAGGACTGCTTTGCAAGTAGGGATGGATATTTTCGAAGCATGACAACATCGACTAAATCAACTTAATGACCTCGATGAGATTTGACAAGATACCATTCATGAGACGACAATTGTACAACAACAATGCTTGAAATGGCATGATAAGTTCATAGTGAAAAAGGAATTTAAAGAAGGGGATTAGGCCCTATTGTTCGATCCGAGATATAAGGATATAAACTTTACACTCAAAGGTTGGGGCCTTATGAAATTGAGATAGTATTTGGTAATATGATTCAGTGCTACTTTGTATTATTCATGAGGCATGAACACCGCTAATGGCAAATGGACATCAATAAAAATGTACTACAAACCCCATTTGAGGGAGGAATTCATTCCTGGGTTGGCACATCATTCTGATATAAAAGTTATAGAGCAAGTGAATATTCCAATTTCCTCTACAAATATTAAATTTTACAGTCCATGATTGTTAAAAAAGAAAAGAAAAAAAGAAAAAAGATTTGGCAGCGAAAACCTGGATTCAAAACGCTACTAGCACTAGTAATGCCAAATAACCAATTCCTGGCTAGCATCACTAGAAATAAGAGCTCCAATTGGGAAAAAAAAATTGGGTGCAATTGCGCGAACTTGTGTTGGAAAACCGAGATTACAACTACTGGAGTTCGAATATATATATATATATATATATATATATATATATATATATATATAATTGTTGCCACGATTTCTTTTGATGCCACTTGACATTGATATGATTCATTTTGCAAGGGAACATGATCACTTTTCATTTTAGATTATCCCTCAAGATTGAATTTCATAATGATGACAAGAAGCGATAAAGTTACTCATGGCACGCCCATCACCACGAGGCAAGTACTCTTAACTATTTTTCAGTTTCTTTTTTTAACTTCCATAAGGACTAGTGACATGTGCGTGAGCTGTACCTGATCATTAACTGTATTATGTAGCCACACCATTTGGAGAGCGTGATTATTACCCCTCTTATTTACTATATATATCCTAAGCCATCTCCCATACCCAAATAACTCATTATCCCTCTTATTTATTTTATGTCGTAGCCATTTTTCTATACCTATTTCTCCCATCACATTACCTATCCTTCTTACCTAGACAACCCCTATCACATTCTCCTTTCAATTGATAGCTTATTGACCTACCTATCATTTGTCACACCTCGATTATCTATACCTATGGCTCCTTATAACACTCTGATGTTTCCATAAAATTTTTGTACCTTGGCAAACCTTATGTCACACACCCCTTTGACTCACTTCCCAACGATAATATATTACCATGATGGCCATCTTTAATGCTTAATAATGATCTTATGTGGCACATTACACCATTACCCATCATTTTGCAACAATCATGTCGATTTTGCAACCGTATCATTCTGCAATGCCATTTTGTAACATACAACTTTTGCAAGGCCTAATTACAATGATAAGATTATAACGATTACGAATGTGGAATTAGATGCAATAATGGGCATTAATGAGGAGGAGTGATAGTTGGGATCAACAACTGAAGGAAACTACCAAGCATAATTATTTGGGGCAAAGGTGGTATATTGACAGACTTAAAGAGGAGCAAAGGCTGTAGAGGGTGGAATTTTACCAGTGTGTCAAATTGGTGGATCTATAAAGGAGTAAAAATTGGGGGAAATATTGTGAGAACAAAACCCAATTGTGTTGAAAGCATCAAGTAGAACCAGGATGTCTGGGACATTTTTGTTTGGGCAAAATGGGCTATATTCTTAGAAAATTTAAAAGGTATTAACACCCCAATTGCAATAGAATTCGCCAGAACTTTTGATGGGAAGAAGGCCCTGGTACGTGGTATCACTATCCTCGTGAATGAAGAGACTATGGCTGCAAAACCAGACCCCCTATGATTGGTGAAAAGTCGTACAAAAAATTGAATATTGCTCCTAAAAATTGGCATCACTTTGTAGTCGACCCTGCGACAAAGCTTGGCTTAAAGCAAGGGGTTAAGAAGGAACTATTAAAACAAGTATGGCAATACATTGTTTACTATGTTCAATTTTTTTTTTTTTTTTTGAAGGTCGCTATAGCAAAGTTTATCATTATCACATTCGAATTTTAATGCATTTGGCTAGGATTAAACAAATAAATATGCCCTACTTTTTTTCTCAAGTGCCTGACCAAAATGGTCGTGGTCTTTTGCAAATGAAGGAAACATGAGTTGGCCCTTTTCCACCAAGGACTCATAAGGATTATTGTTAAAGAGGAATTATCTAGGTTAGGGTTTATGTGGGGGCCATTTTCACAAGGTGGAAAATTGAAACCAAGGGCATCTAATATCCCTCTTACAAAGAAACTAACAGCTAGGGGAAAAACATAGGTTGTCTCACAACAAATCCCTAAGCGACGTTATTCCATAAGGGAATTTCAAAGGGAAAAGGGCAAGAAATTGGAGGAAAGCCCCACTAATACTATGGGTGATGATGGTGAATCGGGGCCAGACTCTGAGTTTGAGCCTGCCCACTTGTATTGAAAATTTTCCTATTTGTAGTGAGGGTGACTGTCCACCACATGAGGGCATGCAGTTTCAAATGTGAGCGACTGACACCCAAGCGAAGAAGCCAAAGGGTAAGACATTTATGCCAAAATCCTTCCGATTTTGCAACCCGAACTATCATACATTATTAAAATATAACAAGAGATTATTGCTACAAAACAAAAGTTAAAGCCTAAATTGCAAAAGTATAGGCCAAAATTGCAAAATATGGATGCTTTATTAAAATCCATCGATGAGGCGAAAGGGCTAGAGGAAAAGGCTAAGCAATATTCTCAGAAATGTACAACTAAAGCAGAGTATGTCATCAACAATACTCTCGATGATATTCTCACTAATACTTACACATTTATGCCACTTAAGCGTGACCTTCCACAATGGTGGGTAAAGGATGATCTTTTTTATTTGGGGATAATTGAAAAATAGTCTCGCAAGTAGGGGATTGGAAAAATGAAGAAGAGGTGGTTCACTATGTATGTATCTCAAGAGGCCAAGTAGGAAGTTGAATTAAAAAGTGGAAAGAAAATGCCTAGAAGAGGAAGAGCTCAAGGTAACTGCAATTAATATAGCCATGCAAGGGCTTACTGCTCGGATCCCTTCACAAATCTATTTTGTCTACTTAAATGAGCGCTAGGTAACTCTCCAGTTACATCAAATTTTTGCATGACAACCTCATAAAATTTCACAACCACAGGACTTTCTAGATATATATAGTAATGTTGAGAACTTTGATCAGAATATTCTATGTGAGTTGTATCTTTTAAAATTTATTTTGCTATATAAATCAATATGGAACCCAAATCCATTTGTATGGGATATTCACTTATGGGCACTAATATACTACTTCAATAACCTGTCGCAATGGAAAAAAGTCTTAGAATTTCCATGCAACAAAGGAAGAGACTTCAAACCTCATGGTAAGAGAGGAGTACCACTTGACAAGATTAATCTGTGATGGTTTAAATCAACTGAGGATGGATGCATGAGATGGTACGACCATTTTGCACAATCAACGATACATTATTATTGAATTTACGGAAGTAGCTAGGGCCAAAACTTGTAAAGTCTTGTTGATTGCACTAGAAATATGGGAAGGGATCCTAAGGTACCTCCAACCGAGGTCCCCAATCAGGTACCCATACCTTTGGTTGGCTTTGAGAAAACCTGAATTGTATTGTCACTCTATACTGAAGTATAGGGTTCGTTGGTTCGACCTAAGGTTTCATTTTCCTCTTTTATGGTGCCTTACTAGATACTCCCAGGGCCTAGTTATTTGGGATGAATTGGAAGAAAAAACTCGTTGGAAAGAACTCGAGTGTTGTCCTGATTACTATTACTTGGGAGAGTTTGGCCATCCATCCTATTCATGGAGCAGCATACATGTGAAACTTCATGAAGAAGAAGCTCAATTTCAGTAGGGGGGGAGTGTTGGAGCTACAAAATGAATCATTTTTGTTACGAAACCAACCCCTTTTGCTGTAAAATCAATTCTACTTTTCTTATCGATGTTGCTCCTTCACCTTTACCAATCTTTAATCTTGTGATTATTACAATGCTATTAAAGGTATCCTCCATGTCGTGTTAGTCTCTTATTTTACATTGTAAAAGAGCTAGAAATTAGTTAAGGATGTACTTAATAGTGTGATGTTATATATACATATATCTTTGAATAAATTGCAACACTGACTGTCATTGTTGAAGAACGCGGAAACTTCATTTTTCAGGAAGACATCAATTGGATTATGACATATATGGGTAGACAAGATACTAGAAGTTCGGAGCTAGTAGCATGCATCTTTCTAGGCGTTAGTACCTCTCGTTATGAATTAATATGAAATCTTCCTACGCGTTGATACCTCTTGTTATGAATTAATATGGCATCTTCCTTTGGAGCGTTGTTCATAGCCAATTGCAAAAATTTCTTAATTCTCCAAGATATTATTGAACCGAGGAAGAATATTCAAAACCCCATGTATTAAATAGACAAATCGAATGAAAGAATATTCAAAACCCCATGTATTAAATAGACAAATTGAATGATACCTTGGCGTGCATTGTGTGATTCTCTATCATAGTTGTACATGCTAAATTTATGTAACTAGTGTCTGGTCCAATTTTAGTGAGCTTAGCGGATCTTAGGGATGATGTTTGGTCAGTTGTTGAGCTGAAGATTCTCCCCCATGCTTATAAACATGTGTGAGCTTTTGAAAAAGAATGACTACTCACATTAGAACTATGCTATAATTTTGATAATATAAGTGGATGCATTTCTATTGCTGCTAAATCTGTGTGTGTTTAATTGAGCTTTGGGCGCAATCCAAACCCCGAGTTTGGGCCTGCTCGAGGTAAGGCATTGTGCACATTTTCTTTCCAAGTTTATTTATTTATATGTCATTAAGATTTAGAATCAACCGAGTATATTTTATTATGTTTTTGAGCATAATTGGTGTGATACTTATTTCAAAACTTTTCTGGGCCTTGTTTGTTCCTTGAGTGTGTTTTTGCAAGTGGTTGCATAGTTGCTGCAAAATCAACAAACTGCTGCGAAATTGTAGAACTGCTGCAAAATCAGATTTCGATAAAAAAAACTATGTTGATGCTTGATTTTGCTTATAATATTTCATCTCTAGTAATTGAGTGAACTTATGGCTAGGCCAATACAATAGAATATTACCTATCCAAATTATGATCACCACAATTTATATATTTGTTGCATAAACATATCATTGGATAGGAGCTTTAGTACTTATGCATACAACATAAAGTCCTTTTAAGTTTCCAAACCTTAGTTAACAATTAAAATGATTATGTGAATTAAAATAACACACATATATTCATTTTTCAATTTCGGTGAAAAATAACACCATTTAAAATTATAATTTTCCAATTTCTAATCAAAATAAAAGAAATATAATTTTTTTTTATTGAAATCCAAATTTCCATAATTTAATGGAAAATTAAATTTTATGTAAAAACCACAAACACTTAAATTACAATAACTTAAACACTTAAAATTATATGAAATAATATTTTAATGTCCACGAACTAAAAATAGTCTATGGGACGATCAATTATTGTTTTTCGCCTTTTGCAATTCAATCATTTTCTTATTCAAATTGATGATGAGTTGGTCCCAACCTTCCAACAATACCCTCGCTGAAAAGACAATGCCAAGAAACCGATGCTAACATATTCCCATAATTTTCTCCGATGTCTTTGAACGCATCACATTCCAAAATGAAATGTTTTTCCAATTCCACTGCCCAAACGTGCAAAATATACACACCCATTCTTCTCAAGCTTATCTAGGCCTTTTCCATCATCCTCTTTCACACCGAAGCTGATGTGAGTTGGTTCTTGTAAGGCCCCAAGACTTCATGGGCGCGTTCGGTGGAACGAGCGTTTGGACGAGTTCGGGCACCGTGCGACGAAACGGGCGGCACGTCGCACCGTTGGGGCACGGGCGCGCGGGTGCAGTGGAGGCGAGTCACGAGGGCGAGTTGGAGGAGAGGCGCGTCGCACTTGACCAACACGGCGTTGGCAAGACGCGTTTATACCACCACGGGCGCACCTTGGGCGAGTCAAGACCGACGTATTGGGCGTGGGCGTCGCGACACTTCGTGGGCGGATGACCAAACGAACGGGTCGGCTCGTGGTAACGAGCGACCCACATTTCACTTGAGTGTGCATATATATAGGATGACGCGTTGGAGAGTGGAGGCAACGAAGAAGTTCAACCAAGCGAACAAGCAAGACGAACAAAAAGTCAAGGGTAGCACCACGAGTTGCCAACAACTCGTTGGTGGGCGAAACGACGAAGAAACGAAGCGTTGGTCGAGTCGGGTCGGAGTTGGGCACGCCGCACCGTAGACCACACCGCAGGTCGGGTCGGGTCGGGTCGGGCGCAGCTGAACGACGGTCGGGTCGAATCGGGTCGAGTCTGGGCGCTGAGTAACGGCAACGGCCCAACAGTAAAATCGCGATTCTGGGAGCGTCGGGTGTCGGATTGAGGTGCCGTAAAAACCAGAAGGTGCGTAATTCTGATATGCATCCAATCATATGGGTGAGAGACGGATTGGACACAAGGTCAGCTCAGAAAACGCTCTGCACTGATTTGGAGCAACAACTGAGTGACCCGATTGACCAACACTTGGGCAGTTTTGGGCAGCACTTCCGCAGGTTGACTTTGGTGTTTGTAAATGACTGTTGTAAGCTAGTTTGATGGTTGGCAAGCCTTGGAGCTTGGCCAAAAGGCAAATAGCCTTGCCAAGGAGCAGGAGTGGATTCTGCTGGATTGGATATTGTAACTTGTGTTTTTATGAAACATATTATCCGAGCGGACTCATTTTAACAGGGAGTTGCCCCTCCCTTGTATGTATGGGCGTACATGTGGTTTGATAATGATGTTTATGTTTTATTCCGCATAATTGAAAGAACATTTGATAATAACTAACGAATGTTTCTAAAGGTGTAGTCTGGGTACTTGAGTATTTAGAAAAAGAAAAAGTACGGCAGTGCCGCACCTGCCTACAAGGCGTGGTTGGAAGACACCCAAGGTGTAGGGGCATGACAGTTGGTATCAGAGCTAGACAGAGTTGCGGGGTTGCAGACGCTGTTGAAGCTTGATTGGGCAAACATGGATACTGATGCAGGGTTGCAACAAGTATTGGAGTTTGACATGAAGGAAGCAAGTTTGAAGGCTCAAGTCGAACTTGAGAACATGATAGAACGTTGGAAGGATACGAAGCAACAATATCACAAGGCTCTTGTGCAAGTGTCTCAAAACTTGGAACACATTGGAGATGGGTTGATGGAAGTGCGGAAATCTTTGGATGGAATATCTGGATGAACTGCTGAAATTGAAAAGCTTGACATGGAGATATGACAAAGTGAAGAAAGACTTCAAGAACTCTTTATGGAAAGGGCTCACTTGAAGGAAAGAAGCACCACGTTGCAGGCTAGAGTCAAGAACATGGAAGATGAGATCAAGAGGGGCTTTCTTGATCTGAAACCTATTGGTTTGAAGAACGAAAATGCATGTCTTGGCACACTTGGAAAAGAAGAAGACCAAACTATGAGGATTGGTGCACTTCGTTTGGAAGGAGTCAATATATGTCGTATTGGAGCAATTAGGCAGAATTCGAAAAGGAAGGAGCTTGAACCAATTCAAGCAGACCCAGGATCGGATCGTTCTATGGAGCTTCATGAGAAGAAATATGCGAAAAGGACTGTTAAGCCAAGGGCTAGTTCGAAAGACATATTGGAAGAGGAAATGTTGAAGAAGGTTGTAGAAGTAAGGCGCAAGACAAGAAGGAGGAATGATGATGAAAGTTCCTTGGACTTGAGATTCGTGTCTACAACCGTACATGGGAAAAAGTTCTCTGCTTTGATAGACACGGGGGCTACCCATAGCTTCCTAAGTCGAAAGGCAGCTTCATCTTTTAGAAAGAAGAAGGCTAGCATGGAGAAAGAGTTTAGTGCTTTCAAGGCAGTCAATTCGAGTATGAAAGCAGTGACTGGTGTCATGAAAGACACACATGTGAGAGTAGGGTCATGGTTTGGAAAGATAGACTTAAGAGTCATTGACATGGATGATCATTCTATGGTGTTGGGACGAGACTTCGTGGTTGCAGCACAAGCCATACCAATGATGGACCAAGACATTCTCTTAATTCTTGATGATGGAAAGACCGTGATGGTTCCTATGACAAGGAAAAGCCGTTTGGGATATCAACCGAGAATGGCTTCATTGATCCTGTATGAGAAGGACCCGGATATGGACCATAACAATATGGAGCAAAGGGAACTTGGATCTATAACTCAAACAACAAAGGAATAACGCATGTTTGATTTTGTTGGGAGAGACTTGAAGGAAAGAAGGAAGGGAGCGGATATAGCTTCATTTCTTGAGCATGTAGCAGAGAAATCTACTCAAGATCTTCACCAGGATGATGTGAAGAAGGACACTTCTTCAGACATGGGACCGGGGAAAGATTATGCAGGTAGAGATCCAGTTGGCATTGTTGAATTTTGCAGATATGCTATGGGCATATACGACTTTCAACTGACGAAGGACAAGCTTGGGACACTAGGATGCACTCAAGAAGAGGTTGATGCTGTTCATGAGTACCTTAAAACTTGACATCAATCTGATACATGGGTGGATGAAAGTAAGGGAGGTAGCTTCCTGGCCCTTGCTTTGAAATAAACCTTTGGAGAAAAGGGGGTGTGGTGACTTAGTGCATGGAGGACCACACCACCCTCAAACAAAGGGGCTTTGTACAAAGGCCCATATGCATGGATAGATGCTTGGATGAATGTGGCTACCTTGATAGCACATTGGAGCAACATCATAGACCTCATATTGCAGATGGAATGGAGGACAACTTCATGGACCTGAATATGGCACATAGAACATCTCTTACTTTGATGTTGGAGGATGTGAACACTTAGTGGCACATGGATTAACATCATGGACAACATGTTGAGATGGAGATGGAGAACACTTCATGGACCGGAAACATGGCACTTGGACTTTGGACAGATTCTTGGTTGAATTGATGGATGTGACAAGAGCTAGAGAAAGACTAACGGATGGCATGAGGATGTACAGTCTTATGAGGAGGGCGTATAGTTGGACTGATCACCTAACTTGTTCGAATCATGAGGGCTAGCAATGCTACGGAGGTGTGCTAGATGTTACTAGCATATGGATGCTACAAGCATATAGATGTTTGACGGAAAGATATGGTTATCAATATCTTCTTGGGTCGAAGTATCTTGGCTGCAGTTCACATGGAGATCAATACTACATCAAGGAGGAGTTCCGAAGGAAGACATGAGCTTGACAGTTTATGCATTACTTTGGTGGCAGTTGTGACGATATTTCACACATGGAGTTGTGATGGACCGTGCGACGATGGGATGATGTTGTCAAGGGACGACAACGCTTTGAAGTGGAGGAGGATGTAAGGCCCCAAGACTTCATGGGCGCGTTCGGTGGAACGGGCGCGCCGGTTGGGCGTTTGGACGAGTTCGGGCGCCGTGCGACGAAACGGGCGGCACGTCGCATCGTTGGGGCACGGGCGCGCGGGTGTAGCGGAGGCGAGTCACGAGGGCGAGTTGGAGGAGAGGCGCGTCGCACTTGACCAAAACGGCGTTGGCAAGATGCGTTTATACCACCACGGGCGCACCTTGGGCGAGTCAAGACCGACAGACGAGTTGGTGGGTTGGCCGACGTATTGGGCGTGGGCGTCGCGACACTTCGTGGGCGGATGACCAAACGGACGGGTCGGCTCGTGGTAACGAGCGATCTACATTTCACTTGAGTGTGCATATTTATAGGATGACGCGTTGGAGAGTGGAGGCAACGAAGAAGTTCAACCAAGCGAACAAGCAAGACGAACAACAAGTCAAGGGTAGCACTACGAGTTGCCAACAACTCGTTGGTGGGCGAAACGATGAAGAAACGGAGCGTTGGTCGAGTCGGGTCGGAGTTGGGCACGCCGCACCGCAGGTCGGGTCGGGCGCAGCTGAACGACGGTCGAGTCGAGTCGGGTCGAGTCTGGGCGCCGAGTAACGGCAACGGCCCAGCAGTAAAATCGTGATTCCGGGAGCGTCGGGTGTCGGATTGAGGTGCCGTAAAAACCAGAAGGTGCGTAATTCCGAGACGCATCCAACCATATGGGTGAGAGACGGATTGGACACACGGTTAGCTCAGAAAACACTCTTCACTAATTTGGAGCAATGACTGAGTGACCCGAGTGACCAACACTTGGGCAGTTTTGGGCAGCACTTCCGCAGGTTGACTTTGGTGTTTGTAAATGACTGTTGTAAGCTAGTTTGATGGTTGGCAAGCCTTAGAGCTTGGCCAAAAGGCAAATAGCCTTGCCAAGGAGCAGGAGTGGATTCTGCTGGATTGGATATTGTAACTTGTGTTTTTATGAAACATATTATCCGGGCGGACTCATTTTAACAGGGAGTTGCCCCTCCCTTGTATGTATGGGTGTACATGTGGTTTGATAATGATGTTTATGTTTTATTCCGCATAATTGAAAGAATATTTGATAATAACTAACGAATGTTGCTAAATGCGTAGTCTGGGTACTTGAGTATTTAGAAAAAGAAAAAAGTACGGCAGTGCTGCACCTGCCTACAAGGCGTGGTTGGAAGACACCCGAGGTGTAGGGGCGTGACAGTTCTTAATTGAGCAGTAAGAACATTTGCCCTCCAATGTACTCTTTTTGTTCGAGATCACATGTAAGGTTGAATTTCTCAATATAGTACTTTTTCTTTTTATCCAATTCTTTCCCATACCCATTTATAAAACTTTGCCATAACAAAATTCTGTAGTTCCTTTCTATTTGTGACCAAACTTTGCCATAACAAAATTATTTAATTCCTTGCTATTTACAATAACAAAATTCTTTAACTCCTAACTATTTAAAAAACATCCAAATATTCCACTTTTACATCCAAGATTCTCAATTTCTCACTTATAAAAGAGCATCACCCCGTTATAAACGACTGCGTTTTAGTTCTGTGAACACGCGGGCATGCTTCAAATTTTAAAATCAATGATCTACCAATTTTGGTTGAATGCTCCTGGCCAATCTCCATGTCTATTTAATTCAACGCGATTATATAATATACAGGTCTATGAGATAAAAAGCCCTCATTTCGTTTTCCTGTATACAAACTATCTAACATAGCGTGTAGGTCCTCATTATAGTAAACAAGCCATCTATCATAGCCTGTAGTTTACAGCTATTTCAACGCAGAATCTAAGGGTTACAGCGAGAAGAAAGACTGCTCGGTTACATGTCAGGACGCCCTTATTCTCTGATTTCTGCGTAGAAAATAGAAGATAATCTGTAAACAATGGAAGGGAGCATTGCATTTGGGTCATCGTTGCCCAGAATCTCAAAACCAAACGTGCCTTCTGGGGACAATTCTAAGCACATTTCAAGAACTCAACTGCATTTTTGGGGCAACGAAAGATCTGGGTCCAACTTAGGTTTAAACCGGAGTCTCAGGCGACCCGATGAACTTCCGCGGAGCTCCACGAGCAGACAACCCGTTATTTTCTGCAAGGCTCAACATGTATAATCTTATAACTCAAAATTGTGTACATCTGCATGATGAGCATTCCATGCAATTTCTAATCTTATTGGGGTATTATACGTATTTCTCATTCTGAGATCAAATGGGTATGGTGGCATTGATATGGGTTATGTGCAGGGAATTGGTATTAGAAGGCATCCTCCTCCTACGGGTGAGGATGAAGACAGCAAGCCTCGCAACATATTGGAGGAGATTGTTTGGAATAAACACACAGAGGTTTCACAGGCAAGCTTCTACTCTGAGCTTTATGCAACTATTCTGATGTATGGGCTCTACTCTGAGCTTTCAATATTCAATATTACTAAAAACTAATAACACAAATCCATCTAAACTCAAGCGCGAATACTCTCCTGTAAACCAACCCCATGTGTAATATCTCCATGTATTATGCGAAACTCAAGGTTGCATATCTTGAATTTCGGTGTCTCACATGTCCACCATTTGCGTAACGCCAATTTATCCATCCTCGAGCTTTGCGACCTCCAAGCCTACATCAAATCTGGTTTTAGATGGATTTTTGCCAGTTACCATATTCATGTGCCCGATGGGGTTTTGATGGAGCTATGCTAGTTTCTAGAGTCCATGCACCATTGCACTAACCATTGATTAATCTTAGTTCTCTTGTTGCAATGAAATTTATATAGTTTTTCTGTTATGTATATAAACAGATGAAGGGAAAGATGCCTCTGGAAACTGTGAAGAACGTTCTGTCGGTTGTACCTCCACCCAAAGATTTTATTGGTGCATTGAAGGCCCGTGCAGAGGAAACTGCTTTGCCAGCTTTAATAGCAGAAGTGAAGAAAGCATCCCCTAGTAGAGGGGTTATCCAGCCTGATTTTGATCCTGTAAATTTTTCGTCAATATTGTCCCCTTTGAACTATGTTCTTATGCCTCTTTTATTTCCCTTTTGAATTGTGTTCTAATGCCTGTTTTTATGATATATTTTTCTTTGTTAATAAAATTGTCTGCTTATTAAACTTCATTTTGTAAAAAGAGAGACACTGTGATGGACTGTGAGAAGATAAGATAATTTTATTAATCTCAGTAGGTGATAAAAATATTAAGTTGATGTAAATAGAAAATTGTTCTGGATTGGATCGTTATGTTTTTTGTCATCTATCTTGATGTTATTAGAGGGAAAAATTGGAGGAATTAGTTTGCAGGGTCATTTTCACTGGCGGGTCCCAGTTTGGAGAATTAAGGTCTGAAACTTTTCAGAGCCATTTTGAGGCATTAAACTAATTTTTTTGGCGTCAAAACTCTCTCTTCTAGGTGCTGTCCCCTTTCATGTTGTTCTATGCTCAGAGACCTTCCCAACTGTGCAAGAATCATGTCAATTGGAGTTCGTATGCAAAAGTTATGTTTCCTGCAAGTTGACGTATTGTGTTTGGCCACCATGGTACAAGTGGATGCCATGTCAGCCTTTGTTACTCGTGCATGTAGGGCTAGCCATGTGTGGACTATGAAGATGACTCCAAAAGGGTCAAAGTTGTAACTCTAGTTGAGAGTTGGAGTCAAAGACTCAGACCTGACCCCTAGTTGGCTATCAAGCTATGTTAAAACTAGGCCATTAGGAGAAGTAGGGGTTCCATTCTATGCTATTGTATCTTGTTCCACATTAGAGTGGAGCAATTGGAAGTGGGAGTCAAAGAGCATAATAGAAGGGGCTAGTGTTGTGTACTAGCCAACTTGGCCAGAGGTCTTAGGTAACTCCATAGAGAGTGCTTTTGCTTTTGTACTAGTATTATTTCCATGTTAGGAAAGAGAGCAGAGCAACCTCATGTTGCAGTTAAGTTTCCTCTTGTAAGAGTTTCCCATAGCAAATGCTTGTGTTCATTGTGGATGGTGTGTGATTAACTTTGTTGTATTTTCTTTTATGCATTTTTATCTATTTCACACATAAGTAGAAAATCAATAATTAACAAATTTAGAATGTAGAGGAATTTAACCTTCATAGTATAGATTTCAATTTATTTTATCGGATCTTTTGACAAATTGTCCAATGGAATATTCACAATAGTTATAGATCAAAAATATGAGTAACAAGAGTAATGTGGGAGTGCAAAGGCAACCTTGGAAAATGAAACAAAGCATAATTAGAAAGGGTGGCCCAAGGGGGGAAACCATGGAAAAGTAAGAAGTTGTACTCAACATAGATATAGAACATGAAACAAAGCACTGTATAACAGGTCCACTACCCAACTCTGCTAGCAAATTGCTTTAAAAAGTGGCTTTACGATTACAGGCCAAGGACAGTATCCATGGCGGTGTGTACACGCACACGAGATGTAGAGGAAGGAACATAGTCATCTCTACCCTTAGCAACCACTATGAAAGTACCAATGCAACACTTGTTAATGCCCTTTGGTGAGTGACCATGGCAGTTAGTTGAGGCTCTCCTCAAGTTTGTGGTTGAAGAGAGGAGTCTTGTGAGGAGCATCTCTTGTTTGCTTGATCTGGGTTAGAAGTGACCTTGTACAAGTGGATTGGCTTTGTGGCCTTGTGGAAGTAGGTTGTTTGGAAACATAAGGGGAGGATGTTGTCATAACCTTACTGGTGTTGATGGTTGTAGCTCGGGCAAGAACTTCTGCACAAGAGTAAGTGTTTAGACATTCAGAAGTCGCTTAATACACCCTTAACCTTAGCAATTACTTAAGTGATTAAAGTAATTTCTTTTTATAAGATAAAGTAAGTTAATCTAATGAAATGAAAAGGTTTTTGCATTAGTGAATTAGATATAATCTCAACCATCAATCACTTTGGAGATTAGGGATAGGGATTCGATTGTATCTCAAGCTTATAAAAGAAATCTAGGCTAAGGGAGAAGACACAACATTGAGTGAGCATAAGACATTGAGAGAAGGACATTTCAATGGTTGGCTGGAGAAGAACTTCCATTCAAGTGTGATGGGTTTGAGGAAAATGCAAGGAGCAGCAAGGGAGATACATATCAACCAAGGAGGGTTTGATCATTTGGATCAGATCTAGGTTCTTGTTGTATGTGTAATTTCTTCAGTGGGCCATTTTCCAAGGAATGGAGCCTCAACAGGTTTTGATATTATTTTAATGAAAAATTGTTGATTGCACAAAATTTTTGTTTGTGTAATGTGTGATTGAGATTGGTTGTGCTTCTGTTGAATAACTTTTGTTTATGTTATGATCCTAGTCATGCTTTTATTCAATAGATCTTGTGATAAATCTGCCAGTAATTAAATTGTCGGGTTGCTGGGTTCATAATTTAACAACTGGGTCAACCAAGACTTTACTAACTTGGTATTGACTAGTGAACCCTTTGAAGAGGTCCTATAAGGCCCATTACCTCATTGGTCCTAACTTGAAAAGTCAACCTTCATCCGTCATGCAAGGCCCTGAAAGGTGTTAAGGCTTGTCCTGACAGAAGGGCAGTAAGGTCCCGATTCCCTACTGAAAGGCCTTATTGGGTTGTAGTCTTATTCAGTTCTTGAAAGTAGTTTTCCAATATCAGATGCTAAGAGGAACTTCCTTTTTTGTTGAAACCTGTAAAAAGAGAACTAACAAAAAATGTAAAAATAGGCATGATATTTGCATGTAAACCTTTTGAACTCATAACGCATTGGGTAAGGTCACTCCTGAGAGCGTGTTCATTGGCAGCAAGCTTGAAGTGAGCCACTTTAGGATACTTGGCAGTATAGCGTATTGCCATGTACCCGATGAGAAGAGGAGGAAGTTGGATCAAACTGCAGAGAAAGGATATTTGGTGGGATATAGCGAGAATGCAAAAGCATACCACATCTATATTCCCGGGAGTAGGAAGATAGTAGTGAGACGGGACGTGAAGTTCATGGAGGAAAGAGCCTTCAGGAAATCCCGAGAAATGTCTTCAGCTACGCAGTTTGAGGAGGATCTGCTGGTCCAACCACAACGACCTGCGGAAGATGGCTGTAGTGCCTCTCCAAGGCACAAGGATAAGGATATCTTTCTCGAGGAAGTGCAAGAAGGAGAGCAGGTAAATCCACCCACCACCAGTGGAAGGACGAGTAGAGAACTACAACAAACTCTAAGGGATGCAAAGGAGTTTGTTGGAGCTCCTAGAAATGCGAAGAGGCAGCGCAGACAACCAGACAGGTACCAGGCATTGGTAGCATAGGTTGGAGAACCCTCTAGTTTTTAGGAGGCAACTCAACATTAGGTGTGGGTAGATGCGATGGTGGAGGGGTGCAGCTCCGACCTCAGGATAGATTTGTTGTAGGTTCAAGATGGGTCTACAAGATCAAATATGCTGCCGATGGCAGTATAGAGAAATTTGAAGCCAGTTTTGTAGCTCAGGGGTACGCTCAGAAGAAAGGGATGGACTATGAAGAGACCTTTGCCCCAGTAGCTCGGTATACTTCAATCAGATCCGTCATATCCCTTGCAGCGCAGATGGGATGGGAGATTCACCAGATGGATATCAAGACTGCGTTCTTGAATGGGGTGATAGAAGAGGAAGTATACATAGAAAAATCAGAGGGCTTTGAGACGCATCAACAGAAATCTCATGTGTGCAGGCTTAAGAAAGCCTTGTACGGATTGAAGCAAACCCCTAGAGCTTGGTCTGGTCGAATTGATAGCTACCTGCAGAAGATGGGATTTGTCAAGAGTGACGCAGATCCCAATCTCTACAATCTGAGAGTAGGGGATGAGCCTCTAATATTGGTGCTATATGTAGATGATCTGTTTCTAACTGGATCATCTAGGCTCATCAAAGACTGCAAAGAAAATCTAGCAACATAATTCGACATGAAGGATCTGGGGTGGATGCACTATTTTCTGGGTTTGGAAGTTTGGTAGCAGAATGGAGAAATCTTCCTTGGGCAAGGAAGATATACTACAAAGATTCTGAAGATATTTTAGATGGAGGATTGTAGACCCATGGCTACTCCAATGATCACAAATTGGAAGAAAATTGATATGTTCGAGGATGATGAGGTTGATCCTACTTTGTATAGGCAACTCATAGGATCGTTGATGTACTTGGTCAATACTAGACCAGACATTTGTTATGCTGTGAATACCCTCAGTCAGTTCATGGTAGAACCAAGGAGAGCTCATTGGGTAGCAACCAAACATGTTCTCAGGTACTAGAGGGGGACAATCGAGCTTGGATTGAGGTACACCAAGGGCAATGACATCCAGTTGAGTGGGTTCACTGATGCAGACTGGGCTGGAAGTCCAGTAGATCGGAAGAGTACCAGTGGGTACTGTTTCATTGTCGGATCAGGAATGACTTCTTGGTGCAGTAGGAAACAGAAATCCGTGGCGCTGAGCTCAGCCGAGGCAGAATATATGGCAGCTAGGACAGCTTCATGTGAGGCCATATGGCTTCGTAAGTTGCTCATGAACTTACTCAAGAAAAGGATGGAAGCGACCAACTTTTTGTGTGATAATCAGAGTTACATCAAGCTCTCTGAAAATCCTGTGTTTCATGATCGGTCGAAGCACATTGACATTAGGTGTCACTTCATAAGAGACTATGTTCAACGTGGAGCTGTACAATTGAAGTACATTCCTACAGGAGAACAGGTGGCAGATATCCTCACGAAAGCTCTAGGTAAGACCAAGTTTGCTTACTTCAGAGAAAAGATGGTGATGGTCAAGGATCCATTCCAGTAGGAGAAATGGATAAGCTCGAAATTCAAAGGGAGCTGCAGTACGAATGAGGCAGTGACAGTGACAGTGTCATGGGCAGTAGTGCAACAGATGAGGGGTAGTAGTCGAGACATCAACAGCGCAGTAGATGCTTCAGGACAGAGCAGATGCAGTTGGCATTTTGCTAGAACACTTTCCTCGCTAAGAGGGAGTGTTGATTTTTTTTTGTAGCATTGGAAAGTGTTCCAAATCCCAAAATTTGTGAGGAGGCTTGGACACTAGTATTCCAAAGAACCCAGAAACCGTTTGTGGAAATTTCACTCTGTTCATGTTCTATTAAAATAATTAATTATTTTAATGAGGACCCTAAGTCTAAACTTAGGGAAATTAAATAATTAAAGGGTATTAATATAACATAGTGAGAATCTTCTAGAGAACAAAAATCAAGTCATGTTTTAATCTTAGCCATTGATTAGAGATCTAATTTGGGCTGTTGATTCATCAACAATAAGATTATAAGAGAAGGCTTGAGGGTCATTTGGAAATCAAGCCGGGCACACACTCAATACCCGAAGGAAATCGATTATGAAGGAATAGAATTCGATTTTAGAGGGAGAGTTGTAGGGCAGGGTTGTAGAGGCAAAAGAAGGAAGGGGAAGTTAGCAGTGAGAGAGAAATGCAAGAGGAGGACGCAAAGGGCCATAGAGGACGACGTTGAGCAACAACACTAAGTGCCCCACGTAGAATGACGCAGTCCAGTGTAGGGACTGCACAAAGGATCACGCAGAGTGACGCAGAGGGAGCTAGGGTGTCTTTCGGGTGTCAGAAATTCTCCAAGAGGATTCAGAGAATTTATCCTAGATGTATTCTTAAGAGATTTGCCCATCTATTTCTTGTAAAGATTTTTATTGCTAAAGAATAATACAAACCCTCATTTGCTGCACCGGTTTTCCCCAGTGTTCCACGGGGTCGCGTCCCCCAGGGTCGGGTGCACGGACCCCTCGCACCCGGGACGGGGAGTCTCTTGGGGGTGCGTTTCCGCATGCACCCTTTTTGGGGAGTCTTGGGGAGATGCAAGGGGGTGCGTTTCCCCAGTGTGGGGGACGCAACTCCCCAAAAATGGTGCTTCTAGGCGTCCCCCTTTTGAAGGGGGATGCGACTCCCCAAAAAGGGTGCTTTTGGGCGTCCCCCTTTTGAAGGGGGACACGACTCCCCAAAAAGGGTGCTTCGACCTTCGGCTAACCTCTGCTACTTCGACCTTGACCTCTCTGTGTCTTTGATGTTGATTTTATTTTTAGTGCTAATTAATAAATTATCTATTTTTACTTTTCAGTTGTTGACCTCAGACTGATTCTTGACTCTTGACTCTTAACTATTTTTGAGTTTGAAACTTTGAGTTATATAAATTTACTATGTAGCGTTCAAAGTTCGAACTTTAGTATCTAATATCTACTTCTAGTATGTTTTGCTTTCAATTTCGATTCTAGAATGATGAACGATGAAATTAATTTTTAAATCAATGTACATGGTAGATTGTAGAATGATGAATGATGAATGATATGGAATCATGGATCAATGTATTTGAAGATTTCATTATTGAATTTATTTATTGAATGATCATTGATTATGGATGAATATTAGAATAATGGGTATGTCATATGAATGATGTATGTATCAAAATGAAAGATGAGGATGGATCAATGTATGTCATTATTCAATTCAATTATGAATTTAAATTTTATCATGTGTAGATCAAATTTCAATTTTAAATTTTATCATGTGTAGATCAAATTTCAATTTTCAATGTATTGATATTCATATTAGTATATACTATATTATTATTAGTCTATTTGATATTTAATATTTATGCTTTCATTATTTATTATTTAACAATGAATATGAACTTGAATTATATATATATATATATATATACCCCGACGACTCCCCGCACCCCCGAAATTTCCCTAAAATTTCAGGGTACTCCCACACGTCTCCCCTGTGCGTCTCCCCACACCGGAATCTTGGTGGAACATTGGTTTTCCCGCATTGGGTTTTTCTAGGGACAATTGTCCAAAAATAACCGTGTACATGTGATTGTTTCTATTGTGTTATATGTGTTCTGTTCTATTCTCTGTTTCTAGTTAAGTGATTACTGCAGTTGTATTTATTTCAAAATTTACTGGAAGAAATTCGTAAATAACTTATCATAATAATAAGTAGGCGAAATAGATCTATCACTGTAGTAGTATTTCAGATTTGAAATTTTCACATCCAAGTGCGAATTATATTTGGAAAAGGTGTGAGTTAGAGAGCTTCAAGTTCTATTTTAGGCAGGACGAGTTGAAGAGTCAGTTCGACTAAGTTAGCAAGTCGAACTGAACTCGTATTCCAAAATTAACTTGCCAGATTTAGCTGAGTCTAATTGCATAAAAGGAGGTCAAAAGACACAATTGTAACATTATAGTTTGAGCACGAGTTTTGTGCGAAAGTTGGTTGCTAGGAAGAGCGTACAAGCCTATATGCAGCTTGTGACAGAGATAATTTCCTTGCAGAACTGCGCTGATATTTAGGAATTAATTCCTAATTAATAATGGCTGTTCAACGCTAGGAAATAGGAGCTTGAACAACGCAAGGAAATAGGGAGCAGAGTTTGGGGTTTCTTGCAAGCAGGTTTCAGCTAAGTTTTAGCAGTGAGAACAAGCTTGTTCTCTAGTGAAACAAATTGCCTTGTAAAAAATTCTATATTGCTCAATTCTGTCAATAAAATTCTACAGCTAGCAGAGGGTTTTCCCAGTTGGGTTCCCAAGAAAAATATTATGTTGGATTGTGTGTGACTGTGTTTCTTTATCTTTGTGCATTCTTTTATTTCCGTTGCTTATTCATTGTAGTGAAATCCTGTGTCTTGGTGCAACAGATTAGTTCATTCAAGCAATTACAAGATTTCAAGGAAAATATACATGGTATCAAAGCAAGGATCAGTATAAAGACCAACACACAGTGATAAGGTTTTGGAGAACAAAGATCTGATTTGTGAAGAGCAGTTCCTTATATAGGAAGGATGGCGTAACAAGGACTAGGAGCTGACCACTATTTAGAGGGAGCCTCTAACTTTGTCGCTTGGAAAGGGAGGATCACGATAGTATTGGAGGATAATGGAGTAGGAGAGTTTGTCAAGAACGCTATACCTCCACCTCAAGATCCCCAACAGTTGGCCCAACTGTCAACATACTAAGAATGATGTCAAGGCCAGGAGGATTATTCTAGAAAGGGTGAAAGATCATATAGTTCCTCATATCCATGAGAAGAAGTCAACTTTTGAGATGTTCAAAGCTATTTTAGATCTATATCAGAGTTCCAGTGATACCAGGAAGCTTGCTTTTAAGGAGAAGCTAAGGAGTATCTGAATGAGACCACGGGAGCCCATCGTCACATATCTTACAAAGTTCACTTAGGTTCAAGATGAGCTAGGTTGTGTGGGTGTCACTGTTCCCGAGCACGACCTTGTCAGTTTTGCCTTACTGGGACTTCACAAGTCTTGGTATGTATTCCAGGATGCTGTTAGTGGCAAAGAGAACTTTCCTAGTTATGGATTGACTACGTTTAGGAGGCGATTTGAAGAGGAACTCGAGATGGTAGATCAGCAAAGACCAAGGACGAGGAGAATTTTGCTCTTACAGGTAAGGCCAAGGGCAAGAAAGGAAAAGGGAAGGTCGAGTCTAGTCAGAAGGGCGAGAAGAAGAAGAAGGATTTGAGTAAGATCAAGTACTTCCATTGCCATGAGTTTGGGCACTATGCTACTAGTGTCCAAATCAGAATAAGAGGTCCAGTAAGAATCATGCAGCTGCATCAACTGAGGTAGATGGGTTTGCTTCTCAGTTTGAGAAAGATTTATCATTGATAACTTGCATACTAAGTCACTGGATTCGCTCGACCCCCCCATGTGTCACGAATCCATCGTGTCGAACACGATTCTCAAGGTACACGCGTCCAATTCAAACCTAGAGCTTGTCACAGAGTTGGGACTTGTGCCCTACAGAAATTCGATTTGCGCACATGAAGAATTGCAATTTCGGACACGTATTTGCCAAAAAGTGACTCGTAGGCTTGATAAAAGCCGAAATTGGGTTGCTTTTGCTCATTTGCAATCATAGATTGGGAGTTGTGGGACCGTGGGAGTGACCAACAAAGGAGATAGGTGTGTTTTGGAGGTGATTCCAGGGCAAAGACAATGGTGTATGTGAACACAAACCTTCATCTTATTTACAGGCAGAGGGAGGAGTGGTTGAAGGGAAACACAAATATGTGGGATTGGTTTCCTGATGATATGGGTTTGGATAGTAGTGTTGAGTTGGCATTGGCCAAGTTTGATCTTAATGTCCCAATGCTAGTGCCTGTCACTTTTGATGATGGTGATACTTTTGAGGGTTCATCCTCCACACCAATAGATGTAGAGATACATTGGATACAGAGGAGGAGGATGCAGAAGAGAGCAGTGGTGGCACTGATGCTGATTTTGATGTTGATGAGCTATAGGCATAGCGTATAGCCTGCTGGCAGCCTATTTTCCATTGGCATTCCTAGTTAGGAGTCCTCAGAACTCACTACCTATGTAATACATTTTGATTTTGATGACTTAATGAGAAAACTACAGTTTATGGTTAATTTCTAGTTGTAAACTTGCATCATTGATGAATCATGATTGTATGCATAATGTTACAAACTTTCAATGTGCATGTATGAATCTATGATTGATTTTGTGACTTGTATCATCATGTGAATTTATGTAATTGAATATCATAATATCATGTATCTATTAATTTTTTTAATATATATATATATATTATTATTCTTTTTTTATATAGTATATAACGTGTCCAATTTCGGGGGGTCTTTGTGTCTCGAGTCAAACTCTCGTATTTTCATGTCCTACGTGTCTCGTGTCCCTGTGTTGGGTGACTTAGCTTGCATGGCAAGATCAATATGTAGCAACACATGGTATATTGATTATGAAGCCTCTTTCCATATGACTGGGAACAAGGAGTATTTCAGCCAGCTGAAGGAGTAGGACATGCAATTTCCGATCGAGTTAAGAGATGATGGCAAGCACACATCTAGGGGAGTTGGTACTGTCAACTTTGAGAGGTAGTCTAGGAGTGCTCTCCATCTTAGAGATGTCCTCTATGTTCCAGGATTGAAGAAGAACCCTGTTTCAGTAGCTACCCTTGAGGACAAGGGATATGATGTCATCTTCAACAGAGGTAAGGAGTACCTCAAGCGCTTAGCTTCTGGAGTAGTGAAGCAGATAGGTGTGAGGGTGAAGAACCTTAACAAGTTGCAAGTTGAGACATGTGAAACCTAGAGTAGCAAGGCAGGTGGTGAGAAAAGTAGAGATGTTGGAGAACTTTGACACAGGTGCATGGGACACTTGCATCATGGGGTGCTGAAGATTCTTCAACAAATCGCCACAGTATTACCAACTTGCAATTTTGATTAGCATGATGTGTTCAAGGGGTGCACACTTGGAAAGTATGACAATATTTCTTTTCAGGGTCTGTTACCACTCAAACTAGCAGGGGACCTAGGAGGGGATCTTATAGGGCAACTACTAGGTCAAGGGCAATAATGGAGTGATAGCCCACTGTCACCTCAGCTAAGGCTCCCTACTCTTTACAAACTTTCACCGATGGGAGGAGACCTGGTATAATGGGAATCACAATAATGAGTATGTCAATGAGGGGAATACAAGGTGATTCCAATGGCCAAGGGGATTTTAAGGTGTAAGGCTCTCTAGGAAGGGCCAAGGGGATTTTAAGGGCTAGGGTTTGAGGATAAGATGTGTGAAGGAGATACCTTGTCCTAGAAATCCTTGGGAAAACTTGGTTTCCAAGTGGTCTTTGTGAATTTGGCTTCAATAAGTTACAGGACCACAGGGGACTAAGGGGGCCCAAAATTAGGTCAAGGATATAGAGTTGATCACCCAATGAGGGGCTTGACCTAATTAGGGAGGAGAATAGGATCAATGGACAGATTTTCTTGGAGGTTTGAATTCAATGATCCTAATGAGGACACTAGCCAAGGGAAAACTAGGGCAAGAAATGATCCCCGAGCTAGGGCTTGCTATATCTCAAGATCCCACCGTCGGATTTGCTTCACATTTGGAGGGCCTCTAGAGCAAACTTCAATGTAGTTGTGGACCAAAAATTGAAGTGTTTGGATGGCTAGATTGTGAGATAATTGATGCCCTAGGTGACCTATGTAGGCTAGGCCTAGAAAGAGAGGGAGGTGAAAAGAATAAGCATTGAAAACGATCACCAATTGAGGATTAGTGCCTTGTCCTTTGGGAGAGATGGAGTCAAGGAGAATTTTCGGAATTCACCTAATCAAGGAGGCCTTCAACAACTTCGCATAACATTTAGAGCATGAGAACGACTGCTATAAGGACTTTATACTTCGGTTTGCAATAAACGATGACTTATCGAGATGTATTTAGCATAAATTATCTCTAGGGACATTCACCCATTCATACATGGCCCATGACATGATGCAACACTATAAAAGATCAACTTTCCACAATTTCACATGAGAAAAGCAGTAAATTTCAGCCTAGTATAGCGAAAATCCCAACAACATGCATGTGACAAAAGTAAATAACAAGAATAGCATTAAAAAGCACTAACATGTAAGAAAGAGTATATCCAATCATCGACATGCCAATAGTGAAGCTCCAAGATAAAATGAAAGAGATCCAAACATCAAAATTCATCCATTCATCCAAGCTCGTGCTCCAAGAAGGATAGCGAAAATCTCACAAGAGAAGATAACCCAATCCAAGATATTATGAATGAAAGAGAATGCCTCTCTTCTATTTATACAATCCTCTAAGGGATTTGAATGGCCTAATTTGGACTAATAATGCCCCAAAATAAAATAATGTGCATAATAACAATACTTTTGGTAACAAGCCCACCAAAATAACTCAATAACATAAGAATAAGCCTCTCAAGAGGGCAAAATGATCAATATAGTGAGTAGTTGGGCCTTTGAGGAGGACTAATGAAGTCCAAGGGGTACCATGATGTAAATTGAACTCCAAACATAGTGGACAAGGGGTTGGCCCCTTGTTTTCCAAGTAAGAACCTGTGGTGCTCCCAAGTGGGTGTGGGGGCACCAGGACATCCTCGTGGGTCTCCAAATGGATTGAAAATGCTTGTAGACCGTCTATAAGGGATAGGATGATGACATAAGCCCTCCCTCTGTAGCGGGAGACATCCTCTGGACCCTGGAACATCTGCCAAGTGTATGGTGCAAGTGTGGAGCCGGTTGGGCATGGTGAACCGGGTGCATTATCCTCATCCAAAAGGTGAAACACGAGCAATCAATGAGTGGTGTTGGGGATCCATGAAGTACTTTCTGCTATGGTGGAGGCCCATGGCTTTCAACACTCACCCTACAAGTGCCAATGTGGCCCTTTAGAGGGCTAGGACCGCGTATAGGGAGACCAAGCCCCAATTGGAGATCCATCTGCAATCGTGCATAAGAGCCAATGTGTCCCCTTGCCTTCCAATATAACAAATCATTAGAATAATCAAGTAAAAGAGCTTAGAAGTCATGGAATCAATGTGGCATGCCCTTCCATAGTGGGCTTTGGCATGTACAAGCGTGTCCAAGCTCAATAAGGGGTTAATCAAGGACCCTATTAGGTGGTTTCAACCTTTAAAGGGGGTGACATGTCCATGGTACATTCCTCAAGTGGCTGGTGGCAAATGATATAGTAATGATATTGAGTGGGGATTAGGGGAATCATCTAGACCACATGTCATGGTACAAGGGTAGCTATAATGAGGGAAGCCCACACTTGGGTATATGAGTGTAGGAGGGAGCAAATCGTGGTACATGAGCTACCCCAACCTTTGTTTTTCCACCCTTCTTCATATGCCTTTTGCCTTTGATTGATTTTTCTTCATAACTGCTCGAGGCTACAGGGGATGAGCATGATGTGTAGTATATGGTAGTGGGTATCCCCTTAAGGCGGGGTGGTTCATCGCCCACCAAGGGTTGGGACAATCATGGGTTCCTTAATGACAGAGGTGACTCATTTAGGACCCATAGGAACCATGATGATGGCCATGGATAAGGGGTAGAGTTCATGTTTGGCTTTTACCCACATGCTAAATTTGTATGACCCGACCAGAAGATTATTTCTGATTTCGGTCAACTTCAGAAAATAGGTTTGAACGGATTCATCCTTGCCTTTCTTTAGATTCTTCAGTTGATTCTTAAAGTATAGGACTTGATTTGCATTGTTGGCCTTGAACATGTTGACCAACTTATCATACATCTTCCTTGGATGTGCCCAGCTCAGAGATGTAGGCAACCAGACTCTTATGAATTGAGTCCCTGATCATTAGCTTTGCTTTGATTTCCCCCTTCTTATACTTTGACTTGGTGGCAATAGGCGCAGTGGATGGAGGCTCTTGGTTTTTACCCTGCACATGGTCCATGACATCTTGGTCTTCCAATAGAAGATCCAATGTCATCTTCCAGGCATGGAAGTCTTCCTTCCTAGTCAATTTGTCATCAACTTTAAAGCCATTGTAGTTTGAGGTACCCATGCTCTTCTTCCCTGATTGCCACAAACTTGGGCTTTGTCTTCACCTCAGCTCTGATACCATGTAAATTTTTGTAGATATTATATGCTTGATGCAACTTTACTTTTTATCCCCAATATCAACCAGTAATCACATAAACAAGAAAGTAAAACGCTGATAGAACATACCAGCGGATCGAGAGAAGAGAAGCCAAAAATATGTTCGTGGGTGTGTTACGGCGGTCAACAGGATGCTTTAACCAGCAAAGTCTCAAAACGGTCAGCCAACCAGAAGTGTCACACAACCCTCTCGGACAACAATATCAGTCAACCCAAAGTCAATGAAAGTCAACGCTGTCACAGTCAATGGTCAACGCAAAGCAGCAGCTGCAAAAAGTCAACGCAGCTCGGTCAAAGTCAACGATCAACCTCGATTTTTGTGCCAGAAAATGCGGACTGCAGAAATCAGAATTTTGACCAAGATTTGGGTCAGTTTGACCATGCGTTGACCAAAGTTAACGTTGGGCAACTCTGCGCTGAAAACCCTAGGTCAAAAATAGAAATTCTCCTTGCTGTGTTTTCCCACGTGTGAGAGAAGAGACTCCAATAGACAATCGAACTAATTAGATGAGGAGAGAGAATGTGATGTGATGGATGAGTGAAAATGACCTCCAAAGTTGACCTATTTATATCCATGAGTGAGGGTGTGTGACACAAGTGCTAGGGCTTCAAGCCTACATTTCATTTCAAGCCGACCTGCACATATTTTGAATAAATTCAAAATAAATGTTCTGTTCATCGGATCAAGATGATCTTTATATTGATCTTGCACCTCCGAAAGAGGAATCCAATTAAAATATTGGCATCTTCATCTAAGCATCACAACATGGAGTTTGGACCTAGTTGTCCAAAATTAACAATTTTCTTCATTGGTTGCAATACCAGAGACTTCCTTTGATTCCTTTGATGCCATTAAATATTGCTTGTCATGTCTCTTATCTGACTTTGTTTCACTGTGCGTGTTCTTTGGGGCAAGTATTTCACATTGAATCCTTGTTCTTCGTTCCTGGGCCAAGCTCATGCAACGTAATGAGTCCATGCTAGCATTAGTGTTTAGCTGACAGGGTGTGCCAAATCAGGCAACGTAATGAGTCCACACCATGTATTGACGAACCATATATCTGATGTGGCTGAGCTCGACTCAAATCATGTGTAATGCATGCATTTGTCAATTCCCGAGCCAATTGAGTTCCTGACTGTTCTAATCATACAAGTCTCGGTTTAAAATGCCATTATAGGTTCACTATACCCCTGTAGCAGAACTACTACTATCACCAGATGCTTAGGCATAGACAAAAAATTGTATTAACACAAATGCTAATGGCACTACCACAGGCTCGAATTATACTCAAAATCGATTTGTTCCGACTTTTTAACAGAGGAGAACGACATATAGACTTGCGACTAGTTGTGGAATTTGAGTCAAGACTCCAAGCCAGATTAGCTTCCCTCGTAATTCGATCAACTGAACGACCTTAGACCTTAGAACAGAGATGGCCACTTTTATCGTGCTCAGTTTCAGCTATATGGGGCACATCATTGAGTGCTGACAAAATATCCTATCATAGGATTTATCAATTGCAAAATGTTTCCAAATCACAAGTCACTGTAATACTTGTTCAAATTGTTATGATGCGAGATCGGTTCAATTAAAAACTTTGTGACGAAACTCAACTAAAAAAAAAAACATGATTTGACCCCTTCATTGCAAGCTTGGATGAACACCAGATTGAGACGATGCCTGTGCCTGAACACAAGAAGGAATAAAGAGATAGATGCACACAAGAAATTTTCATTTCAAGTCCGAACCAGTGCTAGGTTTGAATCAAACATGTCGCAGTCACCTTCGCAATAATATAGAACAAGGATATATTAGATAGAACTCATCGGGCCCTTTTCGGGAACCAAAATTTGAACCAAAACTGATCCTCTGAGACATAAATCATGCGAGGGTTGGACTCATCTTATTACTATAAAATCATCCACGTTCCATGCAATCCAGATCAATTATCAACGAACAAATTGTAGACCACAAGCAAATTAAAACAATGAAACTCACCTTTCATCATTCTAATTCTGCCGTTGGACATTCACCATTCGCACTTCGACCATAATTATTTGTGGCATTCGCAACCAAAATTCCACAACTAGAATTCCATAGAACTGTCATACTTCTTATTCTCAGATGATTGTTTCATTTTAGCTCACACTCACACACACACATATATACATTGCCGAGGTGTATATGGGCTGACTTGACACCATCCAACTTGCCAATGATTTCAGAGTACTAACAAAAGTGTCTGAGTAGAGTTTATTTGTTTATTTGTTTAATCAATATGACCGAACATGACCTTGTCCAAGTCCATTAAAATTTGAGCCCAGGTCAACAAATATGACCCATGCATATATTCAATAATTTTGGTACCAACTTTACAAATAAAAAAAATGCTTTTAACAAACCCTTTAGATGCTGATCTGTGCTCATAATTTCAATTTGAAAATTATTTGACACCCCTTTCAAAAGTAGTCCCTTATATTAAGTTTGCCTTGGTCAGTATTGTAATTACCAAGACCCACATAATCAACATTTAATTTTATGAATTTTTATTGCCAAATTTGAACCAATCGTAGAGCTACTTTTTCAATTCATTTAGGGTACCTTGACCAAACTTTCAGGGCACTAAATTTCATCAGGCATATCTCCTCAATCACGAGGAGTTGAGGCATGCCACCTACTGTTAGAATCGACACAACGAGGAGAATCAGATGAAGATGGTTTTGAGAGTAAAAACATTGATCTTCTTATCCAAATTATTTTTTAAAAGCGGGGCAACATGACCACACTGTAGGAGCTTCTCATCCTTCGAGGGATTCTTCACCCTTGGAGCATCCAATCAATGCAAACCATAGATGAATATTAAAAGCGTTGAAAGCCCAATGTTGGCATCAATGACAACACCATTCAACATAGGTGCTATACATTGTGGCTATTATGAAACCCTTAGATGCCATTTGCTATGATATCCAGAAAATGCGAAGAAAGGTGTTTGTTTCTTTGAAATTTTTGACAGTCATAGAATAATAGTAGATTGGAACAAATACTGGTAGAATTTGATGCCGCAAGTATGAAGATCAGGGTTGCTGCTGCTGGGATAAGAATGGATAATTCTGTAGTGAAAAGTCATGGCATATCAGAGCCTGGAAATTATTTGAAGGCGCATCAATACACTACAATGATGATTCAATTATGTGCTGGTGTTGAGATAGCATTTGTTGAGTAGGAAGACCTAACCCATGTGGAAAACCATTTACCGCACAAAAGGATCAAACATGGATATCATTGTAAGAAAAATGCCTGTCTCAAAGTATCAAGCTTTCAATTCTCAGTTAAATGATTGCAAAAGTGATTCAGTTCATTTGACAAGGAAGAGGCCCAATAAAGGCTTTGATTGCAAACTTGAAGATGCTACAGCGGTGAACCCGTGGAGAATAATATTCACAACACAAAGAAACATGTTGAGGCATATTCTTGCCATTTCAGAGGTTAGCAGGAATAGATCTCGGCACATCAATATCGTATTCTTGAAGCAACATACAACAAAACAACATGGCCTACATGGTACAATGTTCAAATCCGAGTGTGAATACTAGCCCTAAGGCCATGTTAGGTGATATAGTCTAACTTCATGTCAAAGAATTTGATTTGGTTGAAGCGTGTGTGCCCTTCACCATCACTTGAATCATAAATGTTGGCAAACAATGGTGGCATGGGTTTTGACTCATTCAAATAAACTTTGAGGTTCGACTCATTCAAATAAACCTTCAACCTTGTCAAAGTTCAGTGGGCTCATTCTTCATCGAACAAGTTTGTTTGAAGGAAAATTTTATTTCATTAATCAAGGAGGCCAATTCATTCAAACGAACGCTTGCATTATTTTATTCAAAGTGGGGCCCCGTCAAAGGGACATGGGGGCATGGAAGCCCTGGGGGATCAACCTATTTTATTGGTGCTTTATTAGTTAATCATTACATATTTGGCAAGGCCACTTTCTTTTTATTTTAAATTTAATTAGTTAGTTCTAGAAGTTAGACTAAGTCCAATAGAATTCATAAAAATATTATATTGATGAAAAGGAAGTCCTTACCTCGTCTATATAAAGGAAGGACTTCCTCATTTTGTAATCATTGTTGGATAGTGGTAGTAGCCCTGTCTTGGGGGATTAATTAAAATTTCTTAGTGGCATTGGGGTTTCAAGTTTATTATTCGATGCATGTTTCAATTTAGTAGGATTTTCTTTCTTGGTTTCATTTGTAGTATTTTTAAGGGTCAAATTTGGAAATGAATTAGGACCACCACAAGGCATAGTGAGAGTGTTAAAGACATAGGTCTTCATGTCCCCTTTGTTGTTATGAAGTAATCGTCGAGCCTCTTTCCTGAAAGACCCTTGAGGGGGTTCCCTTGGTAAATGCCTGACTTATTTTATGCCATAGTTGATCCTTGGGCTGAGGGGAATCCCATTGAGAAATCCTCTCTAGTGTGTTCTTAACCTTGCAATTTGCCTTGATTGGTTGGGAAACTACCCATATCTAGATACTAATTTCTCCTTCTTGATCCATTATTTCAAGTAACCAAACTAAGGAGGGCCATTCGTCTTGATATCCTCTCATCCTTAACATCTCCTTGACCCGATCACCCTTGAATATTGGCACTGTTCTCCACATCCCTCCATCACCACTATTTCCTTTTCCTTCAAAAAACCAACTCATTCATTGGGGTTATTGGTGATCTCACTTTGCTCCTTATTGTTTATGCCAGAGTAAGTCTTAGGGGAGTCCCCCTCAAAGTTGGAGGAGAGCTGGCATAAAGAGGCAAGGTAGGTCGCTTAAGTGATAGTAGGTGACTTATTGGGGTTTCACTTGGATTGTATCGTGTGGGTTGGATCTTTTATCATCTTAACATACAATTTGAGTGGTAACAGGAACTTTGGTGGGACCTTGTTGATCTAGGCCACTATGGTCGGCCAAGTGGGCTAGTTGAGCTTAGTGGCACCTAATTCATGGTGCATTGTGCTCTATGCCAATACTTTAGCTACTATTGTAAGTGTGCATTTCAAGCCTAAGTTTTCACATTTGTATTGTGATTTACATTAAGAGGTTGCTACATATTAGTGTGCCATCAATCCAAGAAAAACTGTGACGAGACATTTGTTGGAAAGTGTAAGTAGGTTCGATCTTCATAATGACTAGTAATTATGAATTTATGTAATGAAGAAGGAAAAGATAATAAAATGTATTTTGTAATGCTTGCCTCATGGGTTTCATGAGCAACGAAGTTTTTATTATAGGTCAAAGACTTCTTCTTGATGTCTTTTAGGGATTTTTCATCTTGTCATAAATATCTAATTTAGAGTCATGTATATGAAGTATTGTTACACTTGTAAAGGACAAATTTGTTGATGTAAAATATGCTCCAAGACCTTGTCAATATGCTCCATGAAGGTCTAATTAGATATGTTATAAATACCCTTTGGTGAAGTCGGCCTACACATAGGTAGACATGTTGACCCATAATAGGAAAGACAATCCCTATATATAACCAGGACTACGACCTCATATGAATCCAAGCATTTCAGATCAGCTCTAAAATATTATGCGAGGTTAAGGACTGAAGTTCAGTGCGGAGAAAATAGTCTGTAATACAATGCAAGGAGACAAGGAATCTCAGTAAAGGGTATCGTGATTGGGTTGGGTTACAAGGATGACATCTTTGTCATAAAGTCCTCACATAGCTTAGGAGACTAAAACCTACTACAACAAGGATTAAAGTGTGATCTCAGTGCGTATTATAGGACTGAATGAAGAAGGGTGCTAGAGTGTGAAGGATGAGGATGCGACTGAAGAATACAGGTGATACAACAAGGAGTAAAGTCTATATGGGATGTGTGGATCTGCAAAGAAGTCTATCTTTGTTTCGGACTAAGTTTGCACCTCTATCACTGTGAAGATTGAAGGTTGCCTCATGTGCATACACAGTTCGGTCTAAGGCTGGTTGGAAGTGTAGAGAGGTGCTGGAAGGAGACCGAAGTAGGAGACTGTTAGAGGTCGAAAGGGAGGAAGCATCTTATCAAAGGCTAGAGACCGAGATTCTCTAGGTGACAGTGTCGTACGGTGCAAAGCAGTGCAGAAAGGAGAGATCAGCTAGAGAAGTCGAGAAGAGCAGTGACAAGGGTATTGGAGGGAAACTAGTGTCAAGGATCTGTGTCATGGTCATGGTACTTGTCAATTGAAGATCTAGAAGAAGAATTACTTTCGGGTTTTCTTCTCCAAGAGGGAGAGGTTTTGGCTGTGGCTTGAAGAGCCAAAATTCTGTGTCTCTTGTGTTTTGATAATTTACTTGATGAAAGACATAATAAGCTAATGAAGATAAGATCTAAGTAATAGAAGCATACCAAGTATAACACAAACATTTTTTTTCCCCAAGGAAAAATCACAACGTTATTCATTTTAAACAAAATTACATATTGTAGATGCTAAAAGCATATGCAGTATTAACCCAATCCTGGTTGCAGGATCCATACATACTCATCAAAGAGCTAAAAGCTATTCTTTTCTACCTTTATTTTTTCCACTTTATGCCAACCACCAGTGTTGGGTGTGGATGAAACTAAAGCCATTTGATTCTCTTTTGCATTTGCTTGGAACTCTTTGTCAGAATCCGATCCTTCTGAGACATGGGTGCGTTTGGATCCACTTACCTCTTTTTCAGGGGTAAATTTTGCATTTTGCATCTGTGAGACTGTAGATATTGGAACTAGTGCAAAATTGTGCTCAAGCTCATCCTTCTGTGGAGTATTCTTGTCATTCTGAAGGCTGACGTTTGTGTCATTTCCTGGTATATTTGCATCTTCCGCTTCTGCTTCCTATGGTTTTGTAAGTTGCCAACCTTTGGGTTTTTGAGGTTGTCTCTTTTTTCTATTGGACTCTTTTGGCTTGTGGGCATGTGTTTTGGGGATGTCCCGTTTGTAGACATGAACAACATGGGAATGCCGTATTTTCATAATCAAAATTTTGTGACCATTGTTGGTTATTGTAGATCAATATGATGCGATCAGTTAATCATTGACTGGGATCAGGTTCGACACAAATTTTGGAAAATGTAAAAATGCCTTTATGGGTTCGTTCTAAATTGGTCTTGAGAAATTTCCCCACGAAATTACCAATACCGTCTAATACTTTGTGATGCCAGAAGTGTAGGGATATATTATGTAACCTGACCCAAACTGGCATTTTGGATACCACCATAGTGGTAGCATCGAATTCAGATAGCCAAGGTGTCGTAAAGAGCCCAACATTGCCCCAAAACCATGGTCCTTCGTATTCCTTATCTTTTACTGTATCAAACCTAACAATAAAAAATCCTTTGAGCATAGATGAATATCACAATTGGCTGTCCAATTAGAGAATACCCATTGATGAAGCGCCTTTGATTTGGGCCAGAATCCATTAAATCTGCAGATAACTGGTTTGGTGTAGAAATTTGCATAAAGACCATTTACCTCATCCACAGTAACTGTTAGCGCTGGGATCTGAGTTTTCTGCTCCACAATATACGGCCCAGGGAGATTCGGTGGAATTTCTAGTTTTGAGTCACCCCCTTCCCTTTGACTGCATCCTTGAATGATGTAGGGCCTTTTGAGCTAGATCCGGAACATCCTCCAATCAGTCTTGAGGTAAGAGTGATAGATGCATCAGGTCGGATGCCATAATCTTTCAGTGTGTGGTCATCCTGCTTCAATTTCCTTGCATAAATCAGATTTTGAAGTCGTACAGGTATGCCTATTTGATTTTGGATCTCCTGTTTGAGCGTTCGTATCTACATCCAGATCCACATACATAAAGAATTCCCACTCAAGGTTCTGACAAAAAATTGATTCATATCCCCTTCCTTTGTGGTCTTCATATAGTCTTGATGTACACTCTCTGTTTCTGGATCTGTGAGATGACTATTTTTGGGGTGTATCAGAGTCAGATATGGACTATTACAATGTGGATATGGGAGTAATGAAACCTATGAAGTCATGATCTTGACCCGATCCAGTCGTATGCCCAAAAAATAGGCATAATATTGGATCATGTTAGTGATCAGTGCAAATGTGGTAGATCCTGCATGAAACCGGGTAATAGTCCATGGATCTACAATAGTGAGGGCGAGATCAACAACATCAGTATGATGCATCCCAAGATCCGATGCTGTGAGTGCCTCAGGCTTTGACCCGATGCGATGCGGTCCATCTGCATGTTGGATCGTCGACAAATTTGTAGATCTAGTCTTAGATTGCCAGATCCGAAGATTGGAGAGGACTGTGGGAAATGGTTGATCAAATTGATAGACCGGACCGTTGTCTCTCTTGGCGCAGAGTGTGTGGATAGTGCAGAGCGCAACCAGATTGATCTGCGATCTCAGGCCCAAAAGCGCTAATCTCCCATGAGTCTTTACCACTGTTGCAGGTACTGTGCTCTTCACAGGGCGTAGAAACAGTGATCAATTTTCATGACCACAATCCGGATAGGCGTCTTCAGGTTCGAGAGCGACACCGTTGCAATCTTCTGTGACAGCAAAGTGCAAAGCCCTAACCATCTCCATCGCAAACTCCGCCCTATCTCCGCAACATCACCATATCATATCCATATAATCACAACACAAACAATTATCAAGTAAGAGAATTGAATTAAACTTTGCCCTACCAAATTCTCAACATGGTATCAGAGCTAAGGTGCTAGAAAGGGCTATTTGACAAGAAGACACTTAAGTACCAAGAAGATCAAGGATCAGTTTTTCTAGAAGGCATCAAAGCAAAAGTCAGGGATCTACATTGAAGAATCAATCTTCAGATCTAGGAAGATCTTCTCTCATTCAAGAAGGAGCAGTTTGCAGAAATTGGAGAATCCCTCAAGCCCTTTCAAAGGGATCAAAGGCCTTACTCAAAGAAATCACACAAGAGGAAAAGCAAGATCAAGAAAGTGACCTTTTGAAGGAATCTAAAGCTATCTCGTGATTGAAGCCAAATCATCATTTTGCTGAAGACATCATCAAGCCATCCTTGATCATCATCATCATCAAGGATTAAAGGTGATCTAGCTCTTTTCACCTCTCTTAAAGAAGCCAATCTAAGAAGGAGCTTCTGCTGCTATCTACATCATCATCAACAAGGACGCTGGTAGAAGAAGAGAAGCATCTAGTCAAGTAAGTATCTTTATGACTTCATCTGAATTTGTCAAAATGTCTTTTTGCAAAGAAAGCAACAAATTGTTTGGGTTTTCAAACTTTCTTGCATGGAAGAAAAGGATAGATCTAAATCTTATTAAGATTGAAGTCATGCCAAATACATGAAGGAGACATAAGAGCCTAGAGGATTCTTATAGAATCCATAAAGGGCTCTCTCATCTCCTATGTATCAAAACTAGAATCTTCAAAAGAAATATATGACAAATTGGTGGAGCTATTCTCGGAATTGGGAGAAGTAATGTTTGATAGAGAAATGACTACAGTGGTATTGAATGCTCTATCGGAGGAATGGCGAAACTCACTTCAAATATCTCTGGGAAGAAAGAAGTAACACCATTCTAGGATCTATGGTCTCTATGCAAGATAAAAGAGATGAGGTTAAAAGCTAAAGTTGATATAGGATCAAATGAAGAGAATCAAGCCTATGCTGACAAGTCAAGAAGAAAGGGAAGATTTGGAAAGTTTGGTCCTCAGAAGAAAAGGAGAAACTTGGATAAGTTACAATGCTATGGATATAATGAACTTGGGCACTATAGAAAGGATTGTCCCAAATCTAATAAGGACAAGAGCAAAAGGGAAGAATCCCATGTCATCGAAGAAAGGAAAGAACCTGATGCAAAAGAAATCTCAGAAAGGAGGAGTGAAAGATCTCTACTATGATTGAGATCATCTTCCTCTTTAAGAGGTTTCTGTCGATTGTAAAATAGTATGTTAGGAAGCATGGTATATTAGAATGCATCACTCCAGGATTGGCATCATGATGGAAGTATTGAAGGAGGAGCACTCGTTGTAGGAGGATGTCTGTAACACATATATGACATTCTCCTGGGAACCTCATTGAAAACACCATTTATAGAAGGTAGTCATCTAGATCAAAAGTCATCGTTCAATAGTCAATAAGGAAACAGGTGTTGATATTTTCTAATGGAATCCTCTTTGCATTCACTGGTTAGAAAGAAAGCGAAAGGTTTCTTAGAGAGTTCTAACTTGCATAATTTTGGGATTAGGATATGATGACATATTGATGAAGCAGGTCAAGGGAATGAAACTCTTCATTCTAAGGAAACCTGTTGTATGATGACTCAAAAGGAAAGAGGATGAGGCACATGTATATATATAGATGCTGACACCTGATGCTATGAAGTTTGTCATATGGTTGTAGGTAGAACACTTCTATCTTTATAAGTATGATCAGAGTAGAAAGTAGAAATTATTCCGATGTAGAGGTTGCCAAAAGACATGATCTGCACTAGATGAAATCAACATAATATGTTCTCATATGGAATATGAGGTGATTGAACATTATCAAGGAACTACTCAATGGAAGTTCCTGGGAATGAAATAAAATTGTGTGGAGGAAGAGATCGTGAGAAGTACAACCATGGAAAGAAGCAGTCAAGAACCAAGGAAACCAAGAAGATTTGACTAGGAGATCTCCTAGGAAGATATGTAGACTCTGATAGAAGTCTGGAAAAGATGGAGACCCTTGAAAATACATATCTTTAGGAGATGTGTCAATATGTAAACAAAGGAATGTCGATGCTTACAAGAAGATGTCATGGTGAAAGATCATCACTAAGGTAACGTTTGATTTAAAAGTTCATATTTATAATTAATCAATAGCAGATGAGCTTATGCAAGGCTGCCAAAGGGAAGTATATGTCTTCCCAAATTGATAGCTATATGGTAGGATGAAAGATCCTTGAAAGAAATATGGTCCAAAGAAAAGCAACATGACATGAAGCTAGACCAAATGAGAAGATTGATGGATCACTTTCTGAAGACACGACTCATGGATGAAAGTGATGGATGATTTGTGCCCTATGAAGAGATCCCAAAGTTGAAGGCTCCTCAATTCATGACATCAACAGAAGGAGTTCTTCATGAGCAGCGGTATGTTTTCATCATTGCTGCTGCAGGTCCCTGATTAAGAGGAAGCCTGATAATAAGTTTCTTACTTGGAAGAAACTCCGTAATTCCTAAACCAAGAAGAAAGCTTAGGTACATTCTTTATAGAATCCGTTCTCCCTAGTTAAGAGGGAGAAATAGACACATCATTCTAGACTTCACCTAGAAGACAGAATGCGGGATTGGCTAATCATCTGGCATCCGATACTCTTTGAGAATGTGATGTGATAAGACGTTCCGATAAGAGTAGTCATGAAAGGATGGGTATTCTTTGAGGATTAGCTATCCCGATAAGAATATTCCTTCAAGGTCATACTCAGTGAACACCTGGGTGGAGTATGTACCTTGGAGACAACGATGAAGGTCTCTATAATCATTGGTCTCACCAGCTTTGTAGCTCATCGTCTCGTGGAGAGATGGAGGTATTAGTCAAGGCCTTGTACTGCAACAATCCTGGTTAATATGTTGCTATAACAGATGGATTACCAATCAAATTCTTCTTATGAGATTCTTCAGATTGAAAGTGACCATGTACCATTATGAATACCTCCCTAGTTAAGAGGGAGTGTTGGAAAGTGTAACTAGGTTCAGTCTTCATAATGACTAGAATTATGAATTTATGTAATGAAGAAAACATATAATAAAATGTAATTTGTAATGCTTACCTCATGGGTTTCATGAGCAAGGAGCTTTTTATTATAGGTCAAAGACTTCTTCTTGATGTCTTTTAGGGATTTGTCATCTTGTCATAAATATATAATTTAGAGTCATGTATATGAAGTATTGTTACACTTGTAAAGGACAAATTTGTTGATGTAAAATATGCTCCAAGACCTTGTCAATATGCTCCATGAAGGTCAGCTCAAATATGTTGTAAATACGCCTTACTGAAGTCGGCCTACACACAGGAAGACATGTCGACCCAGAATAGGAAAGGTAGTCCTTATATATAACCAGGACTGCGGCCTCATATCAATCCAAGCAATTCGGATCAGCTCTAACATATTCTGCGAGGTTAAGGACTGAAGTTTAGTGCGAAGAAAAGAGTCTGTAATACAGTGCGAGGAGACAAGGAATCTCAATAAAGGGTATCGTGATTGGGTTGGGTTACAAGGATGACATCTTTGTCACAAAGTCCTCGCATAGCTTAGGAGACCAAGAGCTACTACAACAAGGATTAAAGTGTGATCTCAGTGCGTATTACAGGACTGAATGAAGAAGGGTGCTATAACGTGAAGGATGAGGATGCTACAGCATGAAGAATAAGGGTGGTACAACAAGAAGTAAAGTCTATATGGTATGTGTGGATCTGCGAAGAAGTCTATCTCTGTTTCGGACTAAGTATGCACCTCTATCACTGTGAAGACTAAAGGTTGCCTCATGTGCATACACAGTTGGGTCTAAGGCTGGTTGGAAGTGTAGAGGGGTGCTTCAAGGAGATCGAAGTAGGAGACTGTAAGAGGTCGAAAGGGAGGAAGCATCTTATCAAAGGCTAGAGACCGAGATTCTGTAGGTGACAGTGTGGTACAGTGCAAAGTAGCGCAGAAAGGAGAGATCAGCTAGAGAAGCCGAGAAGTGCAGTGACAGGGGTCTTGGAGGCATATTGGTGTCAAGGATTTGTGTCATGGTCGTGGTACTTGTCAATTGAAGATCTAGAAGAAGAATTACTTTCGGGTTTTCCTCTCCAAGAGGGAGAGGTTTTGGCCCTGGCTTGAAGAGCGAAAATTCTATGTCTCTTGTGTTTTGATAATTGACTTGATGAAAGACATAATAAGCTAATGAAGATAAGATCTAAGTAATAGAAGAATAACAAGTATAACACAAGTAGTTATCGAGTAAGAGAATTGAATTAAACTCTGTCCTACCAAATTCTCAACAACATTTGCATTGAAAAATAGTCCTTCAAAAGATAAAAGAGGATATTTGTTATGATAAGCATCCATGTAGATTGAAATTCAATGGCTCAGGGTAGTCTATCATCTAGCAAGGAAACCCACTATAAGAGAGAGACTAGTAGATCTTGTTGGTAGAGGGCCCGACATAGGCACATGTGGCCTTAGCCAAAGGGAAGAACCAAAAGAGCTGCTTCAAGGTCTGCCACATTGTATGTGTCATGGGTTAGACACACGTAGGTGAGTGAGTCTCTTTTTTATAGGGATCCATCTCATAATGAGATAGCAGGTAAAAATTGCCTTTTTAGATTCCAACCTTGATTTCCAAATAATGCATAGTTGAAATAACCAAGTTTCTTGTTTAGACTTGAGCGTCCAAAGTTTATCCAACTTGTTCTCAAGGAAGGGTTTGGATTAAAGGCTTTTGTAACTTGTTACGAATCCAATTAGCAGGGTTGCTAAGGTCCTGGAAAGATCCGTTAGATGGGAACACACACAGCAGGAACCCATTGTCACCTTGACCCAAGCCCCTGCTCTTCAGAACCAACAACTTCCTAAATGTTCAAGGGAGGAATCCTAATTGAAACCTCAATCAACTCCAATTATGACCAGTGCTTCAGATGGGGTCAAAGTGAGGTGGAGGTGTTAAATTTTCGGTATTGTTTAGCTGTCTCTAGGTATATATATGCAGCAGAAAAGTAAACAGCAGATTCAATGACACCAAATAACAGAAAGTATATCGTGTGACCAGTTGATTTTGGTGTTCAGAAATTGTCCTAACCAAATATGTTATTAGTTTTCTGTCTGGACTGTTGGTTTAGGACTTATGGGTCAAAACGGTTTGCTATCCTGTTAAATCAAATTGTAAAGGCTACGTAAAAACACATGGACAATTAAGGCCAAATTAACCACCCAATGAGTGCCAAAGCATCCTTATATCACAAATCTATGGGTGGGGAGGTTGGAGGATGTCAGATGAGTTGTTAAAACCCCTTGGAATCATGTAATGGTAGATAGAGTCAATTTTCAGCAAGCTGGAAATTGCCTTTTCTGTGAATTGGGAGTATATTCCTCTAGTTCAAGTGCCTAGATAATTTCTAGATTTAATATGTGATTTGTTATGGTTAGAAATTTAAATATTTAACTCTTGAAAGTGTAACACGAGCAAGCAAAAACTGACAGAGTCATGGAATAAGACTGTAGAAAGGTAATCACCTGTTTGGGAATGTGAAGGCTTTGGTTTTTATCAATGTTGCACAAAACGGCAACGAAGCAGGTGCGTTTTTGAGAAGTGAAGTGTCATTTTCCAAAATTCCTCGGAAGCATCTATTATATATATATATATATATTCAAAAAAACATCTAGAATGTCAAAATAGTTGTAGAACATATGAAATCATGAAATCATGCGTGTTTGTACACAAATGAAGGTAGAAATGACATTCATAGTGCATTAATGATTAATTATTTGAACATCAACCATCTAGAATCTAGATTCTATCGATTACAAACAAACATACAAGTTTTTAGGTCATATAATAGAAAGTAGACCATTAACTTATGGAATGAAATATGTTATCTGGCAACTGTAAACAATAACATGACCAAATAGTTATTTTTACAAGATAGGTCATTTTCACATCAAAATATGCAGACCAAAAGGTCCAAAAAATAAACTGAGCTAATTTCTAAATACCTCTCTACAGAAGAAGTGTTCACCAATTGTGAAAGCACCCATGCTGCCAAATCTTGTCGCTGCAGGTTTATAATATTTAAAAATACATTTAGAATGTCAAATTAGTTGTAGAACATATGAAATCATGCATATTTGTACATAAATCAACGTAGAAATCACATCCATAGTGCATTAATGATTAATTTTTTCAACATCAACCATCTAGAATCGAGATTCTATCAATTACAAATAAACATACGATTTGTTAGGTCAGATAATAGAAAGTAGACCATTAACTTATGGAATGAAATATGTTATCTGACAAATGTGAAAAATAACATGACCAAATAGTTATTTTTAAAAAATAGGCCATCTTCACATCGAAACATGCAAACCAGAGGGTCCAAAAAAATAAACTGAGCTAGTTGCTAAATACCTCTCTATAGAAGTAGTGTTCACCAATTGTGAAAGCATCCATGCTGCCAAATCTTGTAGCTGCGGGGTAGCACCACCATGCATGTTACACCACTCCTTGACAAACAATGTTCCACCATCACTTATATTGAGATCCTCATCACTAGTATCATCCTTCATTATTGTCCTCTTGTCTAGCCTTTGTCTCTACCTCGATTGTCTAGGGACATCAGTCAACACCACCCAATTTTGATCAAACTACCTAATCCAAGCCTTAAAATATGGTAGAAAAAACTTAACAAGGTTGACCAATTATTTTGGTTTGATTGAAGGGTACATTTTTGCTAAGGCCATGACAAAGGAGTTCAAAAATCAACACCACCAACAATGGGGTACGTGGCTTGGTGCTTGTTATCTCAAAATCTAGTAGACCTTGTTAGAGGCCTTAGAAAACAAGAACTAGACCAAGATGCATCCATGAGGTAGATTGCCATTGTCACCTCAACACTCCACCTCTTGCTCTTTAGTGGAATTTCACCACGCATGAGGCTTCCCAGTTTCTCACCTAAAGGATATTCTAAGTGAAAAGCTCAAGGTGAAAAATGTGAAAGGCCAAGCATGTTCTATCTTCAATGGACTAAAGCACAATTCTCTATGTGAAAGGAACATCATACCATGAATAAAGCCTTAAAAGGATACTTAATATCTAGGGTTTCATGGTGTTGTTCAACATAGTAGCGAGGCATGCAATTGTAAAGATAAGGTTTGCTTAATTATGAAATCAACAAAGATGATGTCAAACCTTCAAAGAAGCCATAAGTTGAAGCCTTGTATAAGATTAGGGTTTTTTACGTTACAAATTGCATAATGTCAGTCCTACTAAGGCAAATTTCACCATGAAAAAGACTAGATTTTGAGTTTAGGAGGTTAATCGAGGCGAGATCAAGCCAAAAAATCTCCAATGTCTTCCTTCGACAAGCCCTAGTTGAATTCAACCCTTTCCCTAGCCCTAACGACTTACCTTAAACGACTTAGAAAAATAAAAAGGGAGGAAAAGATAAAGGTTTGGGTAAATTTTGACCACCACAAGGATCCTAGTGCCTTTCTTTTCTTGGGTGATGAGTCTTTCAAGGTTATATTTTAAGAGGTATCAAATTGTGTATGGAGTAAGGGGGAAAACCCTAACTATCTTTTTATGAGGGGAGAAATTAACTAGAAGAAAATTCTCTAGGAGGTCTTCTAGAGAATTCAAGGAAAATTGATTTAACATGCAATAATTAACCAAGTTTTTCCAATAAAAATATTAATTTAGACAAGTTACAATAGAAAAACCCTAACATTTATCACATGAAAACCATTAAAGATATGCAATCATACTCAATTTTTGAAGAAATTGCCTTCTTTAAATCCCAAAAATACATCTCCAACACAAAACTAGTCTCCAATAGCAATAGCTCCATAAAAGATCACATCTCCACAGGGAGCGATTAGCAAAGGCTAAGTCGAGCTCTCTACAAAGTGGCCAAAACCCACCAAGTAATGATGAACAAAATGAATGGAGTGATCCTCTTTTTATAGGAGGTCTATCACATCCATTAATCCAACTAAAAGCACCTAAACAAGTTTGATTTTGAGCAGACATAAAAGAAAATGGGTTACGCACCAACCCAATAGCTCAACAAAAAAAAATATGCCAACATTTTTCCACACATGTGAGCTATAATGCATCTCTAAGCATGATGTCATGCCCTTTTAGGGCTAAATAAGCTCCAAAAGTGTAATAAAAAAGTTAGATGTGTCTCCAATTATCATGATCAACCACAATTTGAGGAAGGGTGCTCAAATCAAGCCTCAAAACATCTCCATGTGTCCAAAAGCTAGCTCTGGGTGCCTTGCGTGGATGCCATCTAGACAACATAATGTACTGTCTCTCCAACATTGGGGCTCCATGAGGTAACCGTAATATAAGCCCTCCCTAATCATCCTAGAGATGATCATCATCATCTGGGCTCTAGATTGAGGCATGGCCATTAGGTAGTGTCAAGGCTAGCCGAGGGGCATACTTGCTCCGCTGGGTACATAATCAAGAATCCGCAATGCCAAGCAATATGAGCTCAATGTTCTAGCATCTGAGAGTGCTTTGGGGTGTCAATCAACTGCCAATATCATCAAAGTGCCGAATGCTCTACTGCAGAAGGGAAACATTGGCATCTACAAGGTCATCATGCTCTCCAGAAGTATAGTATGGCTTGGGCATCATGTGGAGTATGAGTGGAATAGTGTGCCCTCAAGGCCTCAACTTCTCTATGCAAAACCACTTGGAAAAACCATCTTAAAGTCAAGTGAAAGCAACCATTCATTAGTGACAATAACCATAGATGCATCAAAGTGGACCATACTTCACTGTTAAGGGCATAGTAACACTTCAAACTAGGATCAACTTTAAATATCTAACTAGACCAAGTCTCATAAAGGTATTCCCTACCTTTTTAGAGGTAGTTAGGTAATAAACCCTATTAGGTGCTTCCAGCTCTCAAGAGGAGGTGGCATTTTCATGGTCAACCCTTAGATTCAAAGGTGTTAGTGAAATAGGTTGAAACGGAGGGGAATAACTTCATGGCCAAGTGCCATGGTCAGTGTGAAAATTCCTAGATCTAACAATCTCAGGAATCCTACTGCAACCAAATGAATTTACTTTTCCTATTTTGTAAATTACGTTACATAATTAATTCAGGTTTCTTCATGAATTAATGAAGTAAGTTACTGAAGCAACCTACACTTAATACTTTATGATTCTGAAACAAGGAAATTGAGCAAAGAACAAATCACACATAGGACACCTTTATTTTGGACTAAGTCCCCGGAAAAACCTAATGCGGGAAAACCAGTGCAGCAGATCTAAGGGTTTGTATTATTAAGTAGTAGCAATTTCTGAATACGTTGCTGAATACCTCAAGGGTTATTCAGTTACAGAGAGAGAAATACTGGTAGAAAGAATGTGAGTTTTACCTCACTCAATCACTGGAAAATCCCGCTGATTTGGTCACTGGATGAGGTGTCCTTGGCAGGCTTTGCGCTGCAACTACGCAGTACCTACGTCACCCTCTCTGGGCACTGCGTCACCCCAACTATGGATCGATTTGACTCCCATAATCTCAGATCTCAGCCTCCCGGTCTCACACCTCGGCTCCCGGGTTCTGGAACTGATCCGACAGTAAAATATCGGAAACCCTCTCAGCCACTGCGCAACCTCTGCGTAGCCCTGCGTGGCTCTGCGCTAGCTCTGCGTCAGCCTGTCTGGCTCTGTGCTGGCTATGCTGGACGTCTCTCTGCCTCTCTCTGCTGATGATTCTCCGGTTGAGAAAATTCTCTCTCCGGAAGCTACTTCTGCCCCTCACTGCGTCAGAATCACTTAGATCTGATCTTTGTCCGAGCACTGCTCCGTCAGAAGAATTTGATCACTTGATTGACTCGGCGTGTCTTTCCAAATGACCCTCAATCCTTCCTTATAGTCTTCTCGTTGAGACATCAATGACTGAGATTAGATCTCTAATCAACGACTAAGATTATAACTTGACTTGAACTTCGTTTTTTCTAGATCATTCTCACTCTGTTTTATTAATACCCTTTAATTATTTAATTTCCCTAAGTTTAGACTTAGGGTCCCCATTAACATAATTAATTTTTACAATAAAACATATTCCGAGTGGAATTTTCACAAACGGTTTCTAGGTTCTTTGGAATACCAGTGCCTAAGCCTCTCCACAAATTTTAAGACTTAGAGCACTTCTGATGCTACCAAAAATCAATAGTCAGGGGATCAACTGATGGAGGTCCACATCCTTAGTGTGTAGATGTAATGGAGGGACCAGTTGTGGAGGCATGAGTTACCCGTTTTGTCAGCCTTATTTTTCTACCCCTTTGTTGCGCCTTTTACTTCTTTTCGATAATAATTTTATATTAAGCATAGCTAAAGGGTCCAAGCTTGCTTTTTTATGATATAGCATTTATTTACCCCTTTAAAATGAGTCATCTTTTTGCTCACCAGGGTTGGGACATGTAGGGGTTCCTTATGATGAATTGGAACATCAAGTGCTTAGGAATTAGGTGATGGCTAGTGAGGGGGGGTAGAGCTCATGCTAGGCTCTTGCCAATGCATTAATTATGTCCCTGCCATTTTACATTGTAACTTTTCTTTTTGTTTTGTTGTGGCCTGTTACCCACCAATAGTGGGTACCCCTAGGAGAGTTTTTCTCCAATTCATCTTCTTCTAGCCGACAACCAACAGACCATGACAACCACTTTGTAGCCGATGTGATGTGCCACTTTATCTCCGCCACCTACATCAGTTGTATGTTTCCTCGCCCATTTGTTAAGAGCACATATTAGAAGGTGGACAATCTGACCCAAAAGGTATGTTTTTCATTGTGCAATCGGGTGCTTATGCTTGTTTTTCATTTGGGCATTTTGGGCTTGTATTATTGGGTTACTTAGAAGAAGGAAGGGCTTTGACACTGGTTTTGTTTCCTCACCTTAAATGGGGTTTTAATCTTCAATCCTAGTCCCATGGGATATCCTTTATTGGCTTATGGCTTTTGGACGGTTAGTACTTGCGAAACCCCGATTTTGGTTGCATGGTCCCGTTTTCTCGTTCCATATTTTCACTCCCCTTCGCACATTACAAGCCCTATTCCATCATTTCCTTTCCCCGGGTCCACAGGGCATTGGCACACCCCGCTTCCCTTGTCCACACATCTGGGTCGGGCTTGGGAATGTTGCCCTGAAGGTTGATGCAGCTAAAAGAAAGTTAAAAGCATATTATGGCCACAAGCAAGAAACAAAAGGAAATGCAAATTATAAAATGAAACTAGTGGCCGGGACATTTAATATAGCACTTGGGAAAACGCCAAGCAAGAGCTCTACCCCTTATCATTATGGTCATCACCCTGTTTCCTAGGGCCATTGATTGCCCCATCACATCATTGAAGGAACCCATGCACGTCCCAACCCTTGGTAGGCGATGAAGTGCCCCACCTTTAAGGGGGGTAATAATTGCTATACATTAGTCATAACATGCTCTCATTTCCTAGAGCTTTGAGCAGTATTACAAAAAAAATCAAGAAAAAACAAAAGACAAATAAAGAGGGGTGGAAAAACAAAGGTTGGGGTAACTCATGCATCCACGATTGCTCCCTCCTCACATCTATACACATAATATGTTGACTTCTTCATTATTGCTACCCCTTTGCCCATGGCATTTGGCCTTGAGAACCCCTCATCCTCATTTTGTTCCATCATTATTCACATGGCACCTATTGATTTGAAGGATGTATTGGGGACCTGTCTTTTTCCTTTATGGGTTGGGAACACCTAATGGGGTTGTCTATTAGCGACTCCTACCTAGGGAGGTAACACTATTACGTGATCAAAGCCCCAAATTTGGAAGAGAGGCCCCATATGAAGTCTCAATTTGCCCTTGACTAAAAAATTTGGTTCACTTAGATGTACTAATGATAAATTGTACCTAATGGTGAAGATGCAACACTGAACATTGTGTGTGATTGGTAGGTGGTTTTCATCATGGGTTGGGCAACTTAACTGGGGCCTAAGTCCACTAGAGGAGCATATGCCACCCTACAAGTGAAGCGTTGAGAGCCATGAGACTTCTGTCACTTGCAAAGCATCATTCCATTCCATGGGAACCTACAACACCCCAGTGGTTTGCGCTTTGCCCCACATTATTCATGAGATAATGCACTTGGACCAGTATGCCCCCAATCGGCTTAGCAATACGTACAACTTGTGGCAGCTAATATAAGGCTTGAATGAGGTTTGTCTCACCCCTTGAGACATGGGAGGGCTAGCACCATACTCTGGGCCCCCAACGTTGGAGTAGAACCAACCTATTCTATCACCAGGAGACCAATGAAATCCATTTTGTGCCCCAAACACAAAAATGGAGTCCATAGGATGATTTGCATGGAGATTTAGGGGCCAACCCCTAGATTTGGATTTGAGCCCTCTACACTTGACTTGGCACTGGAGGAGCCCAATGCATGCCCTAAAAGGGCTTATGCAGGTATGGCGTCAACATTTCAACCTTCTTTATAGGATAATTTTTATGTTTTGCATTGGCTATGAGGTTGGCTTGTTAGCTCACTCAGTATCAAGCTCATCACTTTACAATTTGAGGGGCTCTTAAGCTAAATTAGAGATCATTAGACTTGTATAAATAAGAGAGTGCTCATTTGACTCTCTCATCATCATCACTTGCAAAATTCAATGTCTTTAGATATTTTCACTCTTGTTCCTTCTTGGCTATTGAAGATCTTTTGGATGCATTTCAAAGTTTGGAAGCTAATTCAATTTTGTCTTTGGCACTACTTCTTTGGATAATGGATGGATATAGTACATGTTGTCTTGCAAGTGCTTAATGTTGATGAAATTCTCTTGAAATTGTCTAATGTATGGAATTGCTACTTCTACAATGTGCTAAATTGTGCCCTAGTTGTTGAAAATCAATTTTGAAGGGCTTTTCTAGTTGAGTATTGTATATGTTATTCATTGTATGACATGTAATGAATGTTCCTAGTGGAAGAATTCCTTACTCTGTCCATCAAACTCCATTTTCTATTGAATTGGGTAAATGCTAGAAACTGGTACCCAGGGCAACAATTTTTAGTCTCCTTAGAGACGTTTTAGCTCCTCTTGAATCTCCTAGACTGCACATGCCCAAAGGAGAAGGCATTAACCCAAGTCCTTGGTGGTCAACATTAATTTTCCTGCATAAAATCTTCTCTTGAAATTTTAGTCCTCTTAGGGTAGGACGCCTTTCTTGAGAGGTTCTAGCCTATCACCTAATACTATAACCCTAGAATACCCTTCATAGGTGATTATATCCTATTAGGACTCGTCCCATTCGTGAAAGTCCATAAAGAGCAGGGGACCTTGGCTGTGGTGATGGTGGGCCATTGTCCCATTGTTAGCACCTAGTCTAGCTCTTTGTCTTGTAGGGCTTCCCTCTCCAAGGTCTGCTAGATTTTGTGGTAACACAACCATTTTATGCTTTTATCTTTCTTGTAGATGTATCAACCTTTGGGGCAAAGGTTTGAAGCCCTACTCAAGGATGTGGATGGATGAGTGCCAAATCCGAATGAACCAATGCTAGTTAACTCGAAGGATGGATGTGGTATCAAAGGAATGATGAAAGATGTTCAATATGGAATGGTTATGGACAAACTATTTCAATCCAAGTTTCCCAAGTAGTGCCCCTCCTATAATCCTAAGGCCCTAGAGGAGGTGCCACTGGACTAGGGCCAAAGAGTAAATCCCTGGTAAGGTGAGAGAATGGTCAATCATCCAGTTCACCCATTTATTCATGTTAGAATGCCCAAAACATTAAGTGAAAGCACTTGGTTGCAAAATACTCGTTGAGTGGTAGCCCAACTTCCTTTAAGAGGAATGTTATATGGTGAGAGGTGAATGGCCTGTGCAAATGGCAGGGGAATGTGGCATATCATCATCACTGAGCTATATGTAGGGTTGTTGGTTGGCTGGTTTTCCAAGATAGGAGAGAAATTTTCTTCTATAGATTTCCCCATTTTGGTGGGCAATATTGCTCTTGATTAAATGCCAATTACATAGCCTCAGATGTGATAGAATCTAATGAAATGCTGCAATCCCATTGATTCTAAAATCTTGAAAACTTCAAAGTTTGTTGAATTTTGAATGGGATATAAAATTTTGTTTTCTCCATATGAAGTCTAAAGAGGTTGGAATCACTTTCAAACATCTTGAAACAATTAATGGCAATGTTAAAAATTTAAGTAATCTTTTTACTTTTAGAATTTAACATTACCATTAGGGAGCATCTAGGAAGCGTTTAGGGAGCCTGTAGGGAGCATCTAGGAAGCATGATAGGAGCACAAATTAGCATGTAGGAGCACGGTTCAACACGTGGTGGTTCCAAACTCCCAAGAACTGTGCAAATTGAGCCCAAAGGGCTGTTTTGTTTTTTGGAAGAGCAGTTTTGAGGGCACTTCAACCATGGTTCTGTTGATTTCTATAACATAGGGAAATGTTCTAAGTCTCATTTTTGGTAGAAAGGCTTGGACATCAGTTATCCAGAGAACTCATAATCATTTGTTGAAATTCCACTTGGATATGACCTTATTAAAATAATTAATTATTTTAATGCAGACCCTAAGTTTAAACTTGGGGAAATTAAATAATTAAAGGGTATTAATAGAGCAGAGTGTGAATCTTCTAGAAAACAAAGATCAAGTCATCTTTTTATATGAGCCATTGATTAATGATGTAATCTTGGCCATTGATTCATCAACGAGAAGACTATAAGAAGAGACTTGAGGGCCATTTGGAAATCAAGCCGGGGACACTCTCAGTACCCGAAGGAAATCTATTCTGAAGCAAGAGAATTCGATTTCAATGGGTGAGATTGTAGAGGCAGGGTTGCAGAAGCAAAAGGAGGAGGGAGGAGTCAGTTATCGGGAAGCAGAAGTTAGGAGGATGAAGGGAAGGGTGAGCTGATCAGCAGCGAGACCCCCTCCACGCAGAATCACGCAGTCCAAGGAGAGACTGCGCAAAGCTCTCATGCTGGATCACGCAGAGGGTGAAGGAGGTCACCCCGAGGGTCTGAAATTTGTCTGGAGGGTCTAGAAAATTTAGCCAGGTGTTTACAAATTTTTCTCTGCTCGTCAAACTCTTGTAAATGTACTTTCCATTCTGAAGAAAAATATAAAACCCTCATCTGCTGCACCGGTTTTCCCACATTGGGTTTTTTCTAGGGACAATTGTCCAAAAATAATTGTGTTCATGTGGTTGTTTCTATTGTGCTACTTGTGTAAATTATCTTTCTGTTCTTATGCTCTTAATGATAGTGAAGATCTGCAAATGTGTTTATTTCAATATTTACTGAAGCGTTTGTAAATAACTTATCTCATAAGTAGGAGAAATAAACCAAGTATTGCAGAAATATTTTCCTCTTGAAAATTTCACATGGTATCGGAGCTAAGAGCTAAAAACAGAAAGTGAGGATCTGCCATGGACCAAAGTTTCATCATCTGAAAGGGTTCACGCAGTCAAAGGGACTCACATAGTCCTCCAGAGCATGCAGAAATGCAGAGAGAACACGACATGAAGGTGTTGGCATCCAGACTAAAGGAGGATCTTGCCTGTGTGTCAAGCACAACTCCTCCAAGTGTTTGGTATATTGACAATGGAGCATCTGCTCATATAACGGGGGTTCGAGAATGTTTTTCGAGCTACCAAGAAGAATAGATGAATTTCCAGATAACTATGGGAAATAAGGCAAAATGTACCCCCATTGGGAGAGTTACCGTAACATTTCAGATCGAGGATGGCAACAAGATTCGAGCCACAAATGTTTTGCATGTACTAGGGTTGGGGATGAATTTACTCTCAGTGTCTCAACTTCAAAACAAGGGCTATGATGTATACTTTATATGAGATAAGGTGTATGTCAAACACCCTAACTGGAGCAAAAGGGCTCAAATCGGAGTAAGGAGTCAAAAGTTGTATAAGCTCCAGCTTGAATCTCCGGTGGCCCTGATCCGCAGTACAGACGACATAGATCTGAATGAATTATGGCACATAAGGATGGGGCATATACATCATGGAGCCTTGGGGATTCTTAAAAACACTGTCATAGGGACTCCTGAACTCAGCACGAAGAAAGACAAAGTTTGCAGGGGATGCGTACTAGGGAAGTACTCTAAGGCAGCATTTCCAAGAAGCAGCAACAGAGCCAAAGGTGTATTAGAGCTAATACACTCTGACATTTGCGGTCCGATGTCCACAACTGCTCTCAGTGGGGCAAAATATTTTGCCACCTTCATTGATGGTCATTCTAGGAAAACTTGGATCTATTTTTTGAAAACCAAAGATGAAGTCTTTGATCAGTTTAAAGATTTCAAAGCATTGGTGGAGAACTTTATAGGAAAGAAGATCAAGAAGTTGCGGTTAGATAACGGTGGAGAATATATCGATAAAGACTTCACAAATTTTTGTGCACATGAAGGTATCAAGAGAGAATGGATAGCTCCATACAATCCAAAGCAAAATGGAGTCCTAGAACAGAAGAATCGGACCATAATAGAAGCTGCAAGGGCGATGTTGTATGACCAAGATATGCCCAAATTCTTATGGGTAAAGGCCTAAAACACAACAGTATATATTCAGAACAGAGTTCCCAATAGAGCTTTGAGGAAGGTAACTCCCGAGAGTGTGTTCACAGGCAGCAAGCCAGAAGTGAGCCACATCAGGATATTCGGCAGCATAGTGTACTGCCACGTTCCAGATGAAAAGAGAAAGAAGTTGGATCAAACTGTAGAAAAGGGTTTCCTGATGGGCTATAGCAAGAATGCAAAGGCATATCGCATCTATACTCCAAAGAGCAAGAAAGTCGTGGTAAGAAGGAATGTAAAATTCATGGAGGAGAGAGCCTTCAGAAAATCTCAAGAGATGGCCACAGATACGCAGATTGAGGAAGATCCACTGGTACAGCCTCAACGACCTACAGAGGAGAGACCAACTGCCTCTCCAAGGCACTATAATTATGAGGGAAGCTCCTTCAACGAAGAACAGGAGGAAGAACAGGTGACCGCCCACAACTGATGGGAGACCGAGTAGAGAACTCCAACGAATTCTTAGGGATGCAGAGGAATTTGTTGTAGCCCTTAGAGAAGGAAAGAGGATACGGAAACAACCAGACAGAAATTAGGCACTGGTAGCTCAGGTTGGAGAACCATCTACCTTTCGGGAAGCAGCTCAACATCAGGTATGGGTGGATGCCATGGTGGAGGAGTATAGCTCCATCATGAGAAAAGATGTATGGGAAGTAGTCCCTAGACCACATGACAGATCAGTTGTAGGATCCAGATGGATCTACAAGATCAAATATGTTGCAGATGGCAACATAGAGAAGTTCAAGGCAAGGTTTGTAGCTAAGGGGTATGCTCAGAAGGAAGGCATTGACTATGAAGAAACTTTTGCTCCAGTAGCACAATACACTTCTATTAGATCCGTCATCTCTCTGGCTGCGTAGATGGGGTGGGAGATTCACCAGATGGGTGTCAAGACTGCGTTCTTAAACGGGGTGATAGAGGAGGAAGCGTACATAGAGCAGTCAGAGGGCTTCGAGACACATGAGCAAAAGACTTATGTTTGCAGACTTAAGAAAGCCTTGTATGGCTTAAAACAAGCCCCCATGGCATGGTATGGTTGGATTGATTGCTACTTGCAGAAGATGGGGTTCGTCAAGAGTGACGCAGATCCCAACTTATACTACTTGAGAGTAGGAGATGAGCCGCTTATTCTTATTCTTTATGTGGATGACTTGTTTTTGACCAGATCATCCAAGCTCATCAAGAACTGCAAGGAGAATCTGGCAACAGAATTCGACATGAAGGCCCTGGGGCAGATGCACTATTTTCTTGGATTAGAAGTCTGGCAGTAGAAAGGGGAAATCTTCCTAGGACAAGGCAGATACACGACATAAATCCTGAAAAGATTTCAAATGGAAGACTATAGACCAATAGCCACGCCAATGATAACTAACTGGAAGAAGATAGACACATCAGAGGATGATGAGGCTGATCCCACATTGTACAAACAGCTCATCGGATCCTGGATGTATTTGGTCAATACAAGACCAGACATCTGTTATGCAGTGAATACCCTCAGTTAGTTCATGGTGGAACTAAGGAGGGCTCACTGGGCAGCAACCAAGCATGTTCTTAGATACTTGAGAGGGACAATCGAGTATGGGCTAAAGTACACCAGGGGTGATGAGGTCCAATTGAGTGGATTCACAGATGCAGACTGGGCTGGAAGGACATTAGATCGTAAAAGTACCAATGGGTACCGTTTCAGTCTTGGATTAGGAATGACCTCCTGGTGTAGCAGGAAACAAAAATCCGTAGCACTGAGCTCAGCCGAGGCGGAGTACATGGCAGCAAGCACAACTTCGTGCGAGGCCATATGGCTCTGCAAATTGCTCTTGAACCTGCTCAAGAAGCGGATAGAACTGATCGGGATTATGTGGGATAATCAGAGCTACATCAAGCTCTCTGAAAATCCAGTGTTTCATGACCAGTTGAAACACATTGACATTCGGTGTCACTTCAGGGACTATGTCTAGAGGGGAGCAGTATAGTTGCGATACACTTCTACAGGGGAACAAGTGGCAGATATCCTCACAAAGGCTCTAGGTAAGATCAAGTTCACTTACTTCAGAGAGAAGATGGGGATGGTCGA
>CM076578.1:1272380671-1272478444 GCA_034641835.2 Pinus albicaulis | reverse complement strand
AGAACCGGGGAGGAAAGGGTGGTCTTCAGAGGAAGAGGGAGCTGCAATATAGACACTGCAGTCGCAGGGCAGCAGTACAGGAAGCAGCAACGCAGAGATGAGGGGCAACATTCAGGACAACATCAGTGCAACAGATGGCATAGAGTCAGAGCAGTACAACGGTATCTTGCTTAAACACTTTCCTCGCTAAGAGGGAGTGTTGATTTCTATAACATCTTGAAGTGTTCTAAGTCTCATTTTTGGTAGAGAGGCTTGGACATTAGTTATCTAGAGAACCCAGAAATCGTTTGTGGAAATTCCACTCGGATATGACTTTATTAAAATAATTAATTATTTTAATGCAGACCCTAAGTTTAAACTTAGGGAAATTAAATAATTAAAGGGTATTAATAGAGCAGAGTGTGAATCTTCTAGAAAACGAAGTTCAAGTCATCTTTTAATTTGAGCCATTGATTACGATGTAATCTTGGCCGTTGTGTCATCAACGAGAAGACTATAAGAAGAGACTTGAGGGCCATTTGGAAATCAAGCCGGGGACACTCTCAGTACCCGAAGGAAATCGATTCTGAAGCAAGAGAATTCGATTTCAGTGGGTGAGATTGTAGAGGCAAGGTTGTAGAAGCAGAAGGAGGAGGGAGGAGTTAGTTATCGGGAAGCAGGAGTCAGGCGGATGAAGGGAAGGGTGAGCTGATCAGCAGCAAGACCCTCTCCACGCAGAATCACACAGTCCAGGGAGAGACTGCATAGAGCTCTCATGCTGGATCATGCAGAGGGTGAAGGAGGTCACCCCGAGGGTCTGAAATTTGTCTGGAGGGTCCAAAAAATTTAGCCAGGTGTTTGCAAATTTTTCTCCGCTCATCAGACTGTTGTAAATGTACTTTCCATTTATGAAGATAAATATAAAACCTTCATCTGCCGCACCGGTTTTCCCACATTGGGTTTTTTCCGGGGAGAATTGTCCAAAAATAACTGTGTTCAAATGGTTGTTTCTTTTGTGCTACTTGTGTAAATTACATTTCTGTTCTTATGCTCTTAATGATAGTGAAGATCTACAAATGTGTTTATTTCGGAATTCACTGAAGCATCTGTAAATAACTTCTCACATAAATAGGAGAAATAAACCAAGTATTGTAGAAATATTTTCCTCTTGAAAATTTCACAGGCTTTGCACGATGCGCCATTTCGGGGTTTGGTGTAGTGGGGATGGTTCCTGCTGTTATAAAGTGTAACTAGGTCCGGTCTTCATAATGACTTGTAGTTATTAATTTATGTAATGAAGAAGACAAAGATAATAAAATGTATTTTGTAATGCTTGCCTGATGGGTTTCATGAGCAAGAAGTTTTTATTATATGTCAAAGACTTTTTCTTGATGTCTTTAGGGGTTTGTCATCTTGTCATAAATATAATTAAGAGCCATGTTTATGAAGTCTTGTTACACTCGTGTAAAGGACAAATTATTGTTGTAATTGTATGCTCCAAGACCTTGTGACTATCTCCTTGAATTTGACCTCAAAGCAAATGAATGCACAAACTCAAGTTGGCTCAAAGTGAAGACACACTATGCATAGGTCATGTCGGCTCATTCTCAGTGGCAAACCACTATATATACCCATGTGGACTTTGCATAAAAGACAAACATAATAGCTTGGATATCTCTAAGATTTTGGATGAGAAGAATAGTTCGGATTTGTGTTATTTTAGAAGGCATCTATGGAAGGACAACGAGGAAGATAAGGTTTGCATATTGGTGTGTAAGAGAGGAGATATTCCAACGAAGAGAAGAGGTAGTACAACGAAGAATTAGGGCTCTCTGTTGCATTTCTTCGTTGCATTTTGTTGATTTTGCATGAAACCGATCTGCGAGATCTTTATATTTCTTCTTTGAGGCTTCATTCTTTTGTTGAAGTTTTGCGATCTCTTCCTTTAATTTTTTAATTTGTGTCGGGCACTATCTTGATATTCTTCTAAAGTAAACAATCTTCAACATTTGGGACAAGGTATTGTGCGATTTTTATAAATCGATAAATATTGGTCTCCTGCTCCACAAAATGGACATCTAGGCCAAAATGTAGAGTTATGTGTGGAATCCATAGTTTCTATATTCATCTTCAAATTAGACTCTATCTATCTTCAGTGATGAACTTTGTTGTTTTGTTGCTAGGCTTAGGGTTTAAAGGTAACTCCCCTTTTTAGTGATTGATTCTATTTTTTTGTCAAATAATACTTTTTACTTTTTCCAAAATGTATTATTTTTTGTAATTCCCTTAATCCCTTTTGATTTAATACTGCTTGCTAACCCTTTTCTTTAATAAATATTTCACTAAACAATTAACCCTTCTATTCTTATAATTATATATAAAGACTTTTATATATATAGAAAAGTCTCTAACTTCCCTTTTCCCTTTTAAAATTTTTACTAACTATTTTTTTTTTTTTTTTAAATAATTATAATTATTATTTTCCTTTTGTTTTAGATATTCAATCTTTTCCCTTTTTAATATTAATGACTTCTTTCACTTCCTTCACACTTTTATAAAGTACTACCTTTAGACTTTTTATTAAAATCTCTATAATTCTCTTTCCACCATGATAAACTAACTTATAGTTGTTGTTCAAACTTTATTGCTAATATATATATATATATATATATATATATATATATATATATATATATATATATATATATATATCATCGATTTTTTTAATGAAAAACCAGAAAATGTTAATGTACGAGCGCAACCCTTCTCATTGTGATTGAATCGATTCACACAATGATATGTTAAACAACCGATCCTAGACTTGGTCAATGCATTAATTAATTATGGTGGTTTTCCTGCTGGTCCGTCGAACTTCCAATATGTACCGATGTCTGGACTATACAACGCAGTGACAGTTTGGCAAAAGTTTTATTCCTTTTACCTTGCGTTGATGTTCAATTGGATATTTGCGGTGTAGGGACAATTTGATGTGCAGAGTGGTAGGAAGTAGTGATGGCTGACGAAGAAAGCGACAGTCGCTGGAGAAGGTGGTGGCCGTTGGTTGTGCTTACTGGCAGTCGAGCAGTTTGGTGGCGTTTGGGTTAATGGAATAAGTGTGAAAATTCGTGTTGCCCGGAATCCTACTACAACAACTAATGGAAAGTCTTCTATTTGTTATTTACTTAACAAATTTATTTACTGTGTTCTATAAGCAAATATCAAAATCCATTCACTACTGGGTACACAATTAAACTGTGGAAGAAATACAAGTGCGGAAACAAATCTAAACACACATAGATCACACAACCATTCGAGACAATTATTTTTGGATTAATGTCCCCGGAAAAACCCAATGCGAGAAAACCGGTGCAACAGATCTAAGGGTTTATGTTATTATGCAGTAAATTCTGAGTACAAATCTATGATTGATGAGACTGTCAAATCATACAGAGAAACTGACAAAAGAGATCTCGTGAGACAAACCTCACTCCTCCATGGGAAACTGTCACTGATTTGCACCAAGGCTGGACTGCCCTGCGCTGTCTCTGTGCAATGACTGTGTCACAATTGTAGCTGCCATCTTCCTCTGCGCTAATCTCACTGCTAGCTGGAAACTAAAGACTACTGGTCCTCTTGAAATTCTCTCGGGGATCTGACTCTGGCTTTGCGCTGTCCCCTCAGCAGGAAAACGTCTTTCTCTGTAGCTCTACGCAGTGACTGCGTAGGCATTGCATCACTGGCTTTGTGCTGCTGTTGTGGCTCTCTCTGTCTCAGCTGCTGTGTACTCTTCGGCTCAGGAAATCTTCCAACCAGATCTACTGCCCCTCACTGCAATCAAGAATCACTTAGATCTGATTTTATTCTGAGCACTGCTCTGTCAATAAAATTCGATCTCTAGATTCTCTGCCTCTAAAATGTGTCTTTCCAAATGACCCTTCAAGTCATTCTTATAATCTTCTCGTTGAGACTTCAACGACCGAGATTGGATCTCTAATCACCGGCTAAGATTGACTTTTGACTTGATCCATGTATTCTAGATCATTCCCATTCATATTCTATTAATACACTTTAATTATTTTATTTTCCTAAGTTTAGACTTGGGGTCCTTTTAAAAATTATTAATTATTTCTATAGAATACAATCCGAGTGGAATTTCATCAAAGGATTTTTTGTGTTATCTAGAATAGATGTGTCTAAGCCTCTCCACATAATTTGAGACTTAAGCACATTTGATGCTACCCAAAATCAACAATAAGCCAACATACGAGACAGGATTCTCAGAGCAACTACACGGCTAGCATTCAACAAAACGATGGAGGAAATGACAGATGGCGGACTAAGCATGGGCTTTTGACTATCGGGAGAGATAGGAAGTCGGGAAAACAACTGTTGTTTGGTGGTTGGGCAAGACAGGCGGTTGGAGGCTGGTCAAAGTGTCGAAGGGTAAAGTGACCAGGTCGGAGAAGTCTGTCGACTGTTTTGTTTGATCCGCTCATGGGTGACGGAGGGGTGCAGGATAGCTAAGAGTGTGAGCTGTTGGGATCCAATGGACGTGTTATCACTTGCCGCCTACACCTACCTATAGTTAGTGGGAAAAGCCTTCAACCCCACAGGTGTGGTTGGTGGCAAGGAACTCAGAGAAGGGGCTGTCACTTATTCCCAACTCTCTCCGTTTAAGCTATCTCCTAGGTTAGCTAAGGGGGGTGGTCCCTAAAGGAAAACTAAGTTAAAGATGTGAGATTTCTAGGAGAATTGATTAGAAGGAATTACTTATCAAAGATGATTCGATTCCAATATGTAAACAAACATATAAGTATATGATCAATATTCAATGACGTGTTCAAAATATAGACCAGTGCTTTAAAGTAGATAACAATTGCTTGTTAAAAAATGAAATTCAAGATATAATGACAATAATCCCACAAATGAGGTGTTAGACCAAGATCACAATATGCAATTAAATTTGCAACACCAAATAAGGGTATTTGCCAATGAAACGAGATATATCAATCATCCATAAACATAATGATCATTAAAATGACAACATGCAATGAAGTTGTATGTAGAAGCAAATTTCCAAGTACCATAGAATTAAACTTGTTGCAAAATTTAAGGAATTAAAATGCTTGCATCCAAAGTGCTTCTTGAGATAATATTTGCATGTGAATCTTTAAACCATCAAGATAGCAAATAATTTGGGAACTTTGCAAGTAAATGTGATGAGATAGTGCTCTTGGTTTATTTTATTAATTAGTTCTAAAGCAAGGTTACAATTGAACTCTAATCCTCAGAACCTCACTCTCGTCCAAATATTTGGATCTCACAGTGAGAAGTCCATAGAGGTAGAGGGTCCCTAAAACGTCTATTCAACCAACTTAAGTTGGAGGTAAATTTTAGAGATGCAAGTCTAGTATGAAAAGTGAAATGCCTAAATGATATGAAAATGAGTTTGCAAGTGCTATGTAAAAGATGGAGATGATTCAATTAAATATGCTTCATAGTTAGAACAATAACTCAAGTTGCCATAAATTGAAAGTGATATGCTTCTTCACTTGTAGTATATTGTGAAACTTATCCAAATGAGAAATAGATCACAAAACATAAGTAAGTGATGACAAATGAGATTGCAAATTAAAAAATTAAAGGACTATGCGATTTGTGTTACTTCCCAATTAGAGCATGCATATGTGATGTGAAAGAAAACGGAAATGTCAAAACCACTAAGTCAATCCATCTACAAATTCTCTCCTTTGAAATGGAGAAATAGGGATGCCACTGGGTAAAACCCAAGCTCCCACAACAAAAACATAATTTTTTATTAATTTTACAAGAATGAAATGTCCATGAAGCCTTTTCTAAACCAAGGAAAGTCTTTACAAATAAAAATTGAGACCATAGACTTTTCCTCGGTGAGAATTTCTAAGAACTCAAAATAAATTCAGATTTTACAATAGGAGAAGAGAAGCTAAGCCTCTTTTATGCCCACAACCAAAGAAGAGAGAGTTATCTTCCTCATTAGAAATTCAGCCCAAAGGTCCTGCAACAACTTGTTAGTAATTTCTTGTAGTTGTCCACTCAAGCTGTCACAAGAATTTTTTTGAAAGAGGGCTACAAAACCAATCAAATATTAGAGAGATAAAATTACAAAATATTGCACAACAATTTACAAAGAGCTAAGCCAAAGAGTTCGAGTAAACTATCCTCTTTGCTTAGTCATATTCAAGCTCTTAGATAGCAAATGAAAGCAATGAAGTATAATGTTTTAAAAGATATTCACATTTAGAAGTATTCAAAGAACAAATGAGAGCTCCTTTGAGAATGTATCAAGAGTGGGTTGGTCTCTCCAAAGACGTCCTCCAACACTTGATTCTTTGATCCCAACAAGATGTTCTCTCTACAAAACTTCAATCAAGAATTAGTTCCATATAGATCTAGCAATAAACAATGATAAGAAACTCTAGAGATTTATTTGAAACCAATTAGAGCATTCTATACCTAGAGCATACTCCTAAATCAAATGTCAATGTAAGATAGCTCTACATTAACAAATCTACAAGAGCATATGGAAACAAATTAGATCAAAGCATGAGTAAAAGGAATTATACCAATGATCAACAATTCATTACACTCCAAAAAGAGGAACACCTCATGAATGAAACCTTAAAGTCTTTATTGATATTTCTGAAAGTGTACAAGGCAGCAGCGCTTTTGCAAGCACAATAGCTAGTAAACAATGATTACAATATGAGAGCCCATGGCTCCATTATATAGAAAGTTGGGAGCAAATCCCAATGAAGAACCATATGCCAAGTGGTGAGAGGGAGGAGATCTCAAGGCAAATTCGAATTTGGTAAGTGGAGCTCCAATGCCAAGTGTAAAAATCGAATTCTGGCAAGTGGACATCATTTTCTTCTTCCTTTATGTGTCAAATTCAAATTTTATGATGGAATGACACGTGTATATGGTTGGTAACCCATGTGAGGACAATTTCCCACAAAAATCTCCACCAAATATTCTCCCAAATCCTCCCAAATATGCACTAACTTCACAAATTCGAATTTCCAAGTAAGCAACTCTCATTTAATGCCGGAAATTCAATTTTATTTGAGCACATTTCTTTTCCTTGATTTTAGGAGTCCATATCAGCTTGGGACTTCACTTTAACTCCTCTATAATTTTCCACCTCATTTCCACCTCATTTAGCATGTGTGGATATTTATTTTTCTCCATTTATTTAATTTTTGGCTTAATTAATTGCCAGATTTTCCACTAAACTTAGGAAAAGTGGGTTTTGAGGGTTCAAAACACATTTTTAACCCCTCAAAGTGTGTCATAGTAGAAAGTTGAGCGTGAGAGGTGTAATTTTGATTACTCATACCCCATACAACTTCTCTAAACAACACTTATTACAATTTAATTACAATTTTTATTGCAATTTTCGACTTGCGGGAAATCTAAAAAATTAAAAAATCACTACCTAGACCTAACCAAATTCCACGAAAATTTTTGTGTGATCTAGTATGGTAATATACATTGACTCTAGACACTAGGAGTCACCCAAGGCCTCACCATCAAGCCGTACTCCGGCTTTGGGGTAAAATTGAAGGAAAAAACTCAATTAATTATTAACTCCTAGTAGGGAGATGATAATTAACCAAGTAAAAAAAACCTCCCAGAGTAATACTCACTTGTTGGCAATGTCCCAGGCTACCTAGGCCTATTACAGACTCAATACTGACTCAAAACTCATCGTTCCTAGCATCACTTATTACAATTCCCCGTAGGGCGTGGAATCTGGGTACAAGAGAAAATGATAAGAAGTAGAAGTAGAGTTTAAAAACTTTGTTGAACTGATGATATCTGATGGTACAAATGTCTTCTAGTTCATCCTTGAGCATGGAGTCTTCTCATTATCATCAAGTGCCACTCCAGTGGTCAACAGGACAGATGATAAGTGGAAATGTTCTCGCGTAGGTGGCAAAGAGCAGTCAGTGCTGCAATGACTTGTGTCGGATGGCGGCCCAGGCTGTAGATGACTACCTTTTTTTTTTTTTAATTTTTTTTTTATATCTTTTATATAGTAATTTTTTTTCCCAATTTTTTATTTATTATTTATTTTTCCATATATATATATATTTCCCAATTTTTTATTATATATATATATATATATATATAGTCAAAGGCCTAGTAGCGAAACTGGTGGAATAGAGAATCTCTTGGTGTGTAGCAAAACACTTCGATTATGACGACAACCAAGTTGACGACGAGTTGAAGGTCAAAGGCTGGTGATCGGAGAACGTAGCTCTAATACCAATGTAACGACCACTAATTGTATATGTAGCGGACATATTTAAAATACTTCGTATACAAAGACATCCATCATAGGATAGTAATTGTAAATTGTATATTGTATAAAAGAATTGATATAGGATGATTACAAATGAAAATGAGGGCCTGCTTATATACCCTAGGCAGGTGTCCTTTCACGAATGGTTATGTCTCTAAGACATGCCTTTTCAATACTAAATAACCAATCATTAGTTAATTCCTTATTATTTATTTTTATACTTATATTTATATTTATTATTATTTCTATGTGAATTATATTCATAACAGCCGAGGAGAAGTTTCTAGGTGACTAAGGCCAGATCATGGAAGAAAGAATAGAAGGCTAGGGACCGAGCTTACCTAGGGCTGGTGCAGTTCAATGCAGAAAAGGAAGGTCATCATAAGGAGCCGAGAAAAGCAGTGACAAGGGTCTTGGAGGCATATTAGTGTCAAGGGTCTGTGTCATGGTTATGGTACTCATCAATTGAAGATCTATAAGAAGAATTACTTTAGGGTTTTCCTCTCTAAGAGGGAGAGGTTTTGGCCCTGGCTTGCTAGCCTAAATTTTGTGTCTCTTGTGCATTTGATAATTGACTTGATGAAGAACGTAATAATCTAACGAAGATAAGCTGTAAGTGAAAGAAGCATAACGAAATCACAAGTAATTATCATGAAAGAGAAATTTTAAAAAAGCCCTAATTTCTCAACACCTGCAACACTAGAGTTTATTTTTTTATTTTGGAAGGTACAACCAACAAATAAGTTCAGATTTGCATAACATAGATTAGATTGAAGTGTAAAATATACCCAACAAATATGTATCTATTGTTGGACTAGATCTATCAACAAAATCAAATTCTCCAAGATTTAACTTGATAACAAGATTAGATCAAATAAAAACCAGCAAGTGAATAGATCCTAATATAATGTTGAAGAATAAAAAAAATTGGGTTTTAATGAGTAAATTGGTTATTAGATTAATACCTTATGCCTAGCTTACCTTAGCTTTGTTAGCACATTCTTAAGTGGACATTGTAGATAAATCAAGGGAGTGGGTTTGGTCTGTATGAGAAGCTGCCCCCACTATTGACTTAATAAACCTGAAAACATTCAAACCCAAGCAGGAGTGGTCCCTTTAGTGTGGAGTATCCAATCTTCAGATTGTGTGTGAGATGAATACGAGCCCCTTCCCGAGTTGAAGCTCCCTTTCAGAATGGTCCAATCGATTGGAGTGATCCACCTGCATAAACGAAAAAGAAAAAAGCAAAGTGGGGTTTCCCCCATGACTATGTAGCCCTTTGGTGGCTAAACCTGTCAACTGTTGTGTAGTTTTACTTATTTGTGAGTTTATTAGATCATAGTTCTAATAGCAATTTGATCAAGAAAATAAGATACAAAGAAAAGCCACCCCGCACAATGAACATAAAAATATGGACAAGGGTTTGCAAAATTGAGTTTTTTTAATTATAATGATGGCACTTATTTCATATGACAACAACAACAATTACAATAGCGGAGACTTGCCTTTTATAGAACTATTCTTAATGGCTAGATAACAACTAGTTGGACTCTTCCTCTAAAATAATATTTTACTAGTCATCCACATGTTGTTGACTTGGTAAATTTTCATAAAATATGACATTACAATTCTTTCTTTGCACATTAAGGGGTGGATTCAATTACCCAATTTGGTCCACAAATCCCTTTGTTAATGGTTCGATATGGTCAACTATGAAGAATAGTAAACAATACTAGCTCAAAATGCACTTATTTGCCTTTGAGGAAACTTGACTTGGTCCCTTGAGAGGTTCGTTTTGAATAGGAGGTTCAACTTGGTCATTTGGAGGAATATTTTGTCTTCTAATGGCTACTTAGCTTATTACTCAAGTTCTTGGTCCATGAAGTCTCCAACAATTAGTTAGCCCACCCAAGAGATAGTTGACTTCACCAATAGGTAGTTTGAAACTTTGAATTGACCTTTTCCCTTTACTAACTTATATTGGCCACCTGCCAATTAGATCTCAAATGCCCATGACTATCTGACAATTCCAACACTTGGATTTGGCTATACTGGCCATTATCTGAACTGGGCCTTCTTCATAATCTTCATATCTTGTCTACTGTTGGATCATCATTAACTCTGCCACATCATCTGCCACATGTGTTGGTGCCATAACGCCTTGAGGAATCTTGGAAATATAGCACATGGGTGTTGTTCGTCTTGCTCTGCTGATCATTTTTGATGCAATGCATGCATTATTCTGCTCAACGCTGCCCCTGTTCTACCACTTGGAAACCTGTTTGATTTGTTGACCAAGGTTCACCAAGTCGTAACTAGCCACTAACACCTATGATTGGAAAAATTCAATGTGGCATGGACTGTTCTCAATGCTCATCAAGTTGAACAATTTGAGACCAAGTTGACTTTTGCTCACTGAGACCACTTTGCATTGGGAATCATGTACTACCTTGGGAAATGTAAAAGTTGTCAAAAATGAGACTAACATTTATGAGAGCTGTCTGAGAGATACTGCACTAAAGCCAAGGCCACCTACAGACTTGATGGACTCTAACCATGTGGTAGAGACATAGGTGCACCTTGATGCAGGCTGTACTAGCCCATATATTGGTGATCAGTGATCACCCATACAAAAGCAAGCTCCCATAAAACGATGAGTCCTCAAGTAAGCTCAACTAAGGCTCTCCACTCCTATATAGGACTAGAGGAACCCGAAATGAACTACAAGGGACTAGCCATGGTTTGACCAAGACAACAAGATATAGACACTGAGAACAAGGCACAGGCCTGGGATACCTAATATAGAACTTCGCATGGTTGTTACAATGCTTTGACTTGTGATCTTGGGCTTACAATGGTGGTGATAAATGTTGCAAATTTTTTTGCTGACGTGCGGGGTAACATAACCCATGGATGGCTTGTACTTGGAAAAAGTTGTATCCTGTCTCCAATGCCAATCTGACTACAAGGCTTGAGGTGTAGGACCTAGGTGCCAAAGAGGCCAAGTTTTAACTAATGATTCTCAAGAATGATCCTCTGATTGTGGTTAGTATAAATTTGTCACCATTGGCCTACATAAATTTCCTCTTAACCTTGGCCTAGGGTAGCCAATATTTGGAGTGGCCATCCAAGAGATCATTGGCCAACTAAATGCCACACCAGTAGAGTCTTAAAGTCGAGTATTGAAAAAGATCAACAAATGGCTCCCCCTCAATAAGAACTAGAGTCGACCACTAGAGACTGATAATTAAAGGACAGGTTGAACACAAGAGATGTCTCCTTCTAGGAAAAATAAGGCTTAATGGCTTCCTAGGTCTCTCATATTCTTTGAACAACAAATGTACCAGAATCTTGACATGAGGAGTGAAAAGAAGTATTTGAAGAGATATCCCTTGCTGGGCAACAGTCCTTGCTGAATTCGATGCCTTAGAAGGACCTTCTGGGTTTCCTTTCCTCCCACAGCCTGAAGGCACTCCACATTTTGTATGCGAGTTGCTGTATTTTTTAGTCCCATTCACCTACTCTTTTGGTTACTTCAGGATATTAATAAAGTTATGTTATATTATTTCCAACTTCATTTGTATGAGTGTTGCTAGTTTATGTATGGAGTCGTTGTTTTGTTTTTATATCATAAGGAATTAACATCATCTTAGAATTGAACTTCTGATATGATAAAAGTCAAGGAGAAGTGTGTAAAGAGAATATGTGGAACACGGATAGGTAAATAAGAATAATATAAAGAACTAGAATCTCTTCAAGGATAGGTTCTTTGTTCAGGATGATGTGCGGAGGATCTCTTCAAGGCCATCAAAAGCTTTTTGAATTTTCATATCAAGGAAAATGGACTAAGTATGATGGTTTATGTTTGTAGCGATCTTGCTTATGATCAAAAACATTCTAACATGGAAATAAGAGGAACAAAATTTCCCAATCTAAAATTTTGTCTAGAAAATTGCCAAAATCTTAGGACATTTGAGGATGGAAGCCAAGCAGGCATGGTGATTTGTCACCTTTACCAATGAAATGCTATTATTTAAGTTGTGCATTGAAGTTGGTTAGTGCATGCGTATTTTCTCTTGGATGTTTCTTACAACTGCAGATTAAGTTGGTCCTAGAGGTAGTGGTGCAAATTGTCTCATATTTCTTTTTCTTTATCAGCTCTTTACAAGGTGTATACTCATGCTTGATTTAGTGATAAAACTGCTTATTCCAGAGCTATATTAATCAAGGGACCTGATTCTGGGCTTCTGTCAACCAATAGGTAAAAATAGCTCGGGCTTATGAAAAGGGAGGAGCAGCATGCCTCAGTGTATTGACAGATGTCAAATACTTTCAAGTAAACTATTTGCATTTTAAGTTGACATTTTTAGATTAAAATCAATTAAATTTAATAATTTATCTTGCATTATGCGTCATCTTCTGTTTATGTATGATATGTAACTTGTATTTTAAATTTTTACATCTACCTTTTCATTTTCCAGGGAAGCTTTGAAAACTTGCAGGCCATTCGGAATGCTGGAATACAGGTTCTCAGCTCAATGCTTAGTTTCCACATAAGATAGTTTCATGATGACACTTTTTTGCTTGGATGGAGTATAAGAATTTATAAACAAAGCAGGTTATAAATTATAACATGCTTTATCTCGAAAGCACTAGTCAGAATATCTGCAGAATGATTGCATACCATCAGGTCTGCATGGAAATCTAATATTTAAATCCCACCTTTTGCAAACTAATAAAATGTGGAGTGTACTTTCTAATCCTAGAGGTATATTTCTATTCTCTGGTTTGTGTTGGACATTCTCTTAGCATAGAAGTTGTGGGTCAAATTGTGTTAGTTTTTAAATTTGCTGGTCAGATGCTTCAAGGATTAAAGGAAAAACTCCTATTTTAATATAACTGTTGCAATTTTTCATCTATTATTTATTCTAAATTGATAAAGGTGAGAAGCATAAGAATTGGCTCTAGCACTTAATATCATTTGTCCTTTGTGCCTTTCTTATATGTACTGAATGTGATATGCAGTGCCCTCTGCTGTGCAAGGAATTCATTATTGATGCATATCAGCTATACTTTGCGCGGTTGAAAGGTGCAGATGCTGTTCTTCTGATTGCTTCTGTGTTGTCAGATGAAGAAATAAAGTATATGCTTTCGATTTGTAAAGCTTTGGGCATGGCAGCCTTAGTTGAGGTTCGTTGTCTTAAAATCTTTATTGGGAGTCCATGGATTTCATTGTTGGAATGCTGGAGTGCCGGCTTTAATTAAGTTCATATTTTAACATTTTTGACATGCCACAGCTATAGACATGTTTGCTACTTCAGTCAGTTGCTTAAGTGATGGATTTTAATTTTGATGTTATCAGTTTAAGAGGATTACTTTGGTTGTATTGATACACGAATGACCATTTTTCTAGATTGTTAGGTTATGTTCTTTAACTTTTTTTCCAGGGAAAAAAATCTGTATTTTTATTACCATAACAAAAATACATAGTAAGATGCCCATGTCATTCATAAGTGCTGTTAAGCCCTTTACATGACATTCTTATTTCTGATCCATCATCACTAAAAATGCCTGAAGTTTGTTTCTGTTCAGTTACATTTATAGCCTTTTCAAAAAACAAAAATAAATTAAAGTATTATATTAACCATTCATCCAGTTAGTTATCTATCAAATTTCGTTATTGTACAAATCTTAGATAAGCACTAAAATGACTAGAGTTAGGTCCATGGTTCGTGATTATATTCTGCAGTATGCTCTTTCTGGATTACTGTAACAATCCAGGTTCCTCGGTCCAGCCCAACTCCATCTTTTGAGAGCCCCTTCGCAACACTGTTCTTGTCTCTGTAAATATGAGACAATGATTTGTATGAGAAAGATGTAAGTAGGCTGAGAACTTCATCATAAAGGGTCGTAATTTAAAATATCTGAGAGCAATTTCTTTATGCTTCTATTGGATAACCAACATTGAGTCTCCAAAAATTTGTAATTAGGTTACCCAAAAGTCTTGTGCTGGTTTTAAGACCAGTTTTAAAGCCATCATTTTACAGAAGTTTATTGGTTTCTTGACCTATTCCAGCTTTAAAAGAAATAATGTGAATTGAAACTGAAGATATGTATAGTATGTCTCCCAAACCTCTCTTAAAAGTTTTCCCCAGTGAAGCACCATTAAAAAAGGCCCATGGGATATTCTTATTTATTGCCATTTAACCTTTCCTATGAGGGATAGTTTTTTGCTGCACCTGTGGATAGGCATCTAAGATAGTATGGCCTGAGAAACACATTTGTGGCGGAGTGTCTTTTTATCTTCTAAGAATTTGAGATTTTTAGTAATTTATACCTCCCTAGACTATGTTGAGAGGAAGTTCTAAAATCTTGGAAGTCTTATTTTTGTCATACCAGGTTTTGAAGGTCTCTTTGAGATTTCCTCCTCCCCAGAAATTCCCAATTGCTATTAACTTTCCCACTTTTTTCCATACCTTCTTGGCATATGGAAATTCTAGCATGAGGTGGACAATAGTTTCTTTTGCTTGATGACTTTGATAGCACCATCCTTGCCCTATAAATTCTTGGATCTTGGAAGTCTCATTTTTGTCGCACTAGGTTTTGCAGGTCTCTTTGAGACTTCCTCCTTCCCAGAAAATCCCTATTGCTATTAACTTTTCCACCCCTTTCTGTACCTCCTTGTGATATGGAAATTCCGTAATGAGGTGGAAAATAGTTTCTTCTGCTTGATGACTTTGATAGCACCATTCTTTCCCTACAAAATTTTTCTTATGTTCTCTCATGTGGGAGCCTTATTTTGTAAACTCAGCCACATAAAGATCTGATTTTTAGTTGGGCATTTTAATTTCCATATAATTTCCATCACTAGATTTGTTGGTCTTCTCTTCCTTTTTCTACTAGTGATTTGTAGCCTAATTTAGGAACATCTGCTCCATAGGATTCAATGACCATATCAATTGGTCCTGTTCTTCCTTGAGCCTAATGTTGCTTAATATTAGGTCTGTGTATCTTTTCCAATCGTTTGCATGTTCTACCCCCAATCCAATCTCTTCCCAAGTTAACCACTATTGGTGCCCAGAAGTGAACCTTGCTGAGTTTGCAACTTGTCAGAGATTGAAATAATTTTGTTTCTTAACTCTTGAATCAATAGGAGTGGAAGCTGGGGCATACCTTTTGTAATATCCCCAAAGGGAAATAACCAGTAATAAACAGAAATATGCCAGACAGATATAGAAAATACAATGCTGAACCAGATCATGGAACAATTACACATAGAATGCCAGAAAACTGAGCCATTTTATTAATCTGAAAGTACATAGAGAGGAGGACAAGAAAATCAGAATGAGGGCACCTATCCTTGCTCAAGGCAAGTGAAGAATCCTCTCAGAAAATAGGAAATGGCTACTACAGAAACTGCATCCCAGCTGCTGGAAGAAACTGCCGTAAACTGCTGCTGCTGGAGTGAACTGAAGCTAGGGGCTGATTCCCTTGCCGGAATGAGCTAAAAATCTACAGATCACCTATACTCGCTGCTCCGGACAAAACCCAGAAACCGTGAAGCAAATGGACCACCTCCGAAAATCGCCCCCAGAAACCCTCCTCCTACAAAAACGCTGTGCCTTCAGGAACAGCTCAGAAGCTCAAGAAATATGCCGGCAAAAGGGCTGGATCTACCCACAAATCCTCCAGATGAGATGACCAACTCTCGAAGGCCGAAACACCGAAAATGCCGCGTACCCCCACATAAAGACTGCCCACTCATCGTATCCGCGTCCTCCCGATCGGACTGCGTCTCCTCGCCCGATCCGTCGGATCTCGAGTCATAACAAGGTCGGACTGCCACTATCTCTCCAGACCGCGTCCCACAAGGCTATATTCGTCACAGCTTTCGCATTGCGTAGATCTCGTTTAATATCTCCTCGTATCCGTAACCTCGCAGGCCGGATTCGATGTCATCTCTTCGCATCTAAAATGGATCTCGCCAATATCTCCTCGTATCCGTAATCTCCTAAGCCGGGATTCATGGTTAGTTACCTCAAGATTCGCAACCTGCGTAAATCCGCATCTCGCAGTCATCTCGCGTATCTATAATCTCCAAGGCCGGGATCTATCATCGTGCTTTCGCATCTCTGCTGTCCTTTCTCTTCCCACTGAACAAACAACTTCACTCCAACCTGATCTGCGTCCTTCCTGCTGCTGAAACTGCGTTTTTCCTGCTAGATCTGCGCAGCCACTAGAGGGCTTCTTCCTCTCCGACTCTCCACCTGAAACTGCTACTGAAACTGAAAGATAGAACTCAGAAATTAACCTTACTAGGGCGGGCACTCGAAGTCCCCCGAAGCTAAGGGCGAAACCAGAAATAACCTTACCAGGGCAGGCACTCGAAGTCCCCCGAGGCTAAGGGTGAGATCTCCGACCGGAGACACTCGTGCACTAAACAGTGCTGCAGACCGACTAAACAACCGGCGTGCTGAAGCAGACAAAAGTCTAGCTCTCAATATCAATATCAAAATATGCCTGTCCAAAATGAGGTGAGAACCCCTCCTTTTATAATGCTAAATTCCCTCCAAAATCTTAACTGCGTCCTTCACCTTGCAGTTACCCTTGGGTCAGCGTGAGGACTCCCATCATATACGTGTGGACCCCCAAGGCCCCCTCTTTAAGTTATAACGTTAATCAACTAGGAAAACACTTTATTTTATAAAGTGAGTTGACTAAAGTGAGGTGACCCCTCTTATTTCTCACTTTATTTATTATTTCTAACTAAAGCGGCAAAATTAAACAAAAATGAAATATTCCAATTAGCAAGGCTAATTGGGAATATTACACCTTTGTTCTCTACCCATGGGCCAAGACCAATTTGCATTTTATCTCCTTTTCCAATTTGCCAAAACAACTAGTTGCCATCCAGATGGAAAACATAGATAACAATTTTCTAGACTATTGTGGCATTATCTTGTTGTTTGATGGTTAATTTTGATCCAATCCTCCACTATATTAGGGTTTATATACTTAGCTCTTAACACCTAGACCCATAAATAGTTTTTTGAATTAACCTCCATGTATTTTTTTTGCAGCAAGAGACTTTGAAAAGCTAAAGGGATTTTTGAGGTCAGATTCTCCAAAAGCTTTTGTTAATACTGACTTTTTCCATGAGCCCAACACCTAGTACTTTCATTTCTTGGTCTCTAGACCTATAAACTTGTAGCAAAGTTTCCTAATGGTTACTAGATCACCTTTTGTTGATTTGGGGTAGCATCAGACATTCTCCAAGTCTCAAATTTTGTGGAGAGGCTTAGACACATGTATTCCAGATAACCCCAGAAATCGTTTGGGGAAATTCCACCCGGAGACAACTTTATTTGATAAATTAATTATATTTAATGGGACCTTAAGTTTAAACTTCAGAAATTAAAATAATTAATGGGTATTAATCTAAACCGTGGGTGTAACTTCTAGAAGAAGACGAGGATCAGGCCAAAATGATCTTAGCCATTGATTAGCTTTTAAGCCGGGCTATTGAATGTCAACGAGAAGATTATTTAAGGAAGGCTTGAGGGCCATTTGGAAACACATCGAGAGTTGTTCAGTCAGATCGAATTGTTGAAGCTAGTGCAACGCAGTGATTTCGTAGTGATCACGCAGAGATGGGTAGAGACAATTTTTGGTTGTATGATCTTCTTCGGAGCCAAGAATATGCAGCGGAGAGATACGTAGAGGAGGTAGCGCAGTGCCTAGTGAGGGTGATGCAAGGCCACGAAGGCCACACGTAGAGCAACGTAGTCCATTTCGAGCAGTAGTCCGAGATTTGCTGGGAGTTCGAAGATCAAGCTGGGAGGGCTAGATTCGAGGCTCCTAAGAGCAAATCGATCTAGCAGAGGAGGTGACGCAGTCTCCTAGAGCCATTGACGCAGGCCCACATAATTACTGGGCAGAGGCAGTGCAGAGGGTGCTGGGAGGTCGTTGTTTCAGTTACCGGTCAACAAGGAATTGCAGTGTAGATTGAGGTAATCTCACTAATTTCTTCTGCCGAGTGATATTCTCTGAACTGGATTGTCAGAAAAGCATCCAGAGATTGTATTCAGAAATAAATGCTGCTTCATAATAAAATCTCAGATCTGCTGCACCGGTTTTCCCACATTGGGGTTTTTTCCGGGGAAGTTTGTACAAAAACAACGGTGTCTTGTGTGATGTTTTTCTTTGTTGCTCAATTTCTTGTTTCAACATATTTTAAGTGATGGCTGCAGTGGTAATTTGCTTCAGTGTTTTCATTAGAAAATTTGAAAATTTCAAACTTGAAATCCTACTGCAATATCTGATATTATTTCTCCTACTTATTATTCAGATATCTCTTCAGTAGATATTGAAATAAATTCAACTGCAGTCTTCACCATACAATTACTGAGAAAAATTATAAGGAAATACTAGCACAAGAATGACACAGAGGTTTTTGGACAATTGTCCCCGGAAAAACCCATATGTGGGAAAACCGGTGCAGCAGATGAGGGTTTTTATTATTCTTCAACAAATATCTTCTTGTACAATTTAGAATCAACAGTAATGAAGAGAATTCTCTGAGATAACATTGGAGAAATTTCTCACAAAATTTCTTGATGAGAAATGACCCCAGAGGGACCCTCCTGGGCCACTTGCATCACTACTGCACTGGCTCTGCGTGGGTATTGCGTAGAACTGCGTCACCCCTTTGTGCTGTTCCCTTCCTGCCTCTGCGTTGTCTCTTCCTTTCACTGCATCACTTGCTCCTGTACCCCGGATTGATGCTGAACCCTCTTTGTCTCTCCTCCACCTGCAACTCTCCCTCTGGATCGATTTTATGAGAAAATCGATTTACTTGGGCAACTGAGTATCTGCATTGGTGTTCTTTCCAAATGACCCTCAAGCCTTTCTTTATAGTCTTCTCGTTGAGACATCAACAATCGAGATTAGATCTCTAATCAACCACTAAGATTATAACTTGACTTGATCCATGTTCTCCAGAAGATTCATACTCTGTTTTATTAATACCCTTTAATTATTTAATTTTCCTAAGTTTAGACTTAGGGTCTCATTAAAATAATTAATTATTTTAATAAAACACATTCCAAGTGGAATTTTCACAAACGATTTCTGGGTTCTTTGAAATACACGTGCCTAAGCCTCTCCACAAATTTTGCGACTTAGAGCACTTCCGATGCTACCAAAAATCAACACTCCCTCTTAGCAAGGAAAATGCCCTAACAACATGCTAACCTGATGCATCCTTTGCGTTGTTGATGTCTGACAAGCTGTCCACCAACGACTGCGTTGTTGCTGCAACTGTACTGCTACCCATGACACTGCCATTGACACTGCCAATGCTGCATCCATACTACAACTCCTTCTCAACTGCTGCATCATTCGTTTCTGCTATTGAAACGGATTTTCAACCATCCCCATCTTTTCCTTGAAGTGAACAAACTTTGTTCTCCCTAGGGCCTTGGTGAGAATGTTCGCTACCTAATCTCCTGTGGGAACGTACTGCAACTGTACTGCCCCCCGCTAAACACAATCTTTGATAAAATGGCACCTGATGTCGATGTGCTTCGACCCATCATGAAAAACAAGATTCTCAGAGAGCTTAATGCAACTTTGATTATCACATAGAATGATGGTCGCCTCCATCTTCCTTCTGAATAAATTCACGAGTAGTTTCCTAAGCCATATGGACTCACACGAAGCTGTGCTAGTTGCCATATATTCTGCTCTAGTTGAGCTCAGTGCTACGGACTTCTGCTTCCTATTGCACGAGGAGGTCGTTCCTGATCCAATATTGAAACAGTACCCTGTGGTAATTTTTCGATCTATCGAACTTCTTGCCCAATCCGTATCTGTGAATCCACTCAATCTAATATCATCGCTTTGGGTGTATTTTAATCCATATCCCACTGTTCTTCGCACATATCAGAGAACGTGCTTAGCAACTGCCCAGTGCGCCCTCTTTGGTTCTACCATGAACTGACTGAGGGAAATCATCTACATATAAAACCAAAATCAGAGGCTCATTTTCTACTGTTAGATAGTAGAGATTGGGATCAACGTCACTCTTGACAAATCCCATCTGCTGCAAGTAACCTTCAATTCGAGCATACCATGCTCTAGTTTCCTATTTAAGCTCATACAAGGCTTTCCTCAGCCTGCATACATGAGTTTTCTTCTTATGTGTTTCAAATACTTATGGTTGTTCGATGTAAACCTCTTCTTCTATCACCTCGTTCAAGGTTGCAGTCTTGACGTCCATCTGGTGAATCTCCCATCCCATTTACGCTGCCAGGGATATAATGGATTTGATAGAGGTATATTTGGCTACAGGGGTGAAGGTTTCTTTGTAGTCTATCCCTTCCTTTTGAGCATATTCCTTAGCCACGAACTAGGCCTTGTAATTCTCCACACTACCATCTGCAGCATATTTGATCTTGTAGATCCACCTAGAACCTACAACTGATCTATCCTGTGGTCTAGATACAACTTCCCAGACATTATTAATAATGATAGAGTTGTACTCCTCTACCATAACATTCACCCAAACTTGATGCTGTACGACCTCTTGAAAGCTAGAGGGTTCTTCAACCTGTGCTACCAATGCTTTGTATCTGTCAAGTTGTCTATGTTGCCTTTTCCTGGTTCTAGGAGCCACAACAAAATCCTCTGCGTCCCTAAGCATGTGTCGTACTTCTCTGTTAATTCTGCCACTGGTGGTGGGTGGCTCAATCAATTCTTATTCCTGCTGTCCCATTTGCTGTGAGCTACTTGGATTTTCTTCTCCTGAAGAAATACTAGTACTGGTCACAGTGCTTGACCCTGATGGCTGTCCATTTGCTGGATCTTCTCCCTGCTGTCGCTGGACAAGAGGTACATCCTCAAACTACTCTTCGATAGGTATTTCTCGATATTTTTTGAAGGCTCGGTCCTCCATGAATTTCACATCCCTCCTTACTACAATTTTCCTATTACTCAGAATGTAGATTCTGAATGGCTTTGATGTCTGGCTATATCCTACGAGATACCCTTTCTGAGCAGTCTGATCTAATTTGCTTCGTTTCTCATCTGGAACGTGACAATATGCCACACTCCCAAAAATCTTGAAGTGACTTATCTCTGGCTTCATCCCTGTGAAGACACTCTCGGGTGTTTTCTTGCCTAATGCTCTGTGAGGGGTCCTATTTTGGATATATACAGCTGTATTGCATGCTTATGCCCACATAAATATAAGCAGATCTTCGTCATATAGCATTGCCTTAGCTGCCCCAACAATAGTCCTATTCTTCCGCTCTACAACTCCATTCTGCTCCGGTTTATAAGGAGCTGTCCATTCTCTTTTGATGCCCTCCCTTGCGCAGAAATCTGTGAATTCCTTATCAGTATATTCCCCACCATTATCTGAATGCAATACTTTGATTTTCTTCCTGGTCAGGTTTTTTACCAGAGCTTTAAATTCTCTGAACCGATCAAAGACCTCATCGTTGGTCTTTAAGAAGTAAATCCAAGTCTTCTTGGAATGGTCATCAATGAAGGTGACAAATTATTCGCCACCACCAAGAGCTCTAGTGGACACTGGTCCGCACATATTTGAATGTATTAGTCCCAATACACTCTTTTCCCTATTGTTGCTTATGGAATATGCTACTTTAGCATACTTCCCTAGTACGCACCCTCTGCACACGTCATCATGCTTGGTGCTTAGGACTAGAACTCCCGTAACAGTTTCTCTGAGCATTCTCAGAGTTCCATGATGTAGATGCCCCATTCGTCTGTGCCATCGCTCATTTAGATCTGTTTCGCCACTTAGACCGTTGCCTACCAGTGCCATTGGAGACTCGAGCTGCAACTTGTAGAGTCTGTTGCTTCGAGTTCCAATCCGAGCCTTCTTCTTCCAGCTTGGATGCTTGACGTACACTTTCCTTCCAATGAAGTATACATCATATCCCTTGTCTTGCAATTGAGACACTGAAAGTAAGTTCATTCCAAATCCAGGCACATGCATCACATTTGTGGCTCAGAGATCGTCTCCTGCTTCTGTCTAAAATGCTACGGTCCCTTTTCCTACAAGGGTACACTTTGTCTTGTTTCCCATAGTAATTTGGAAGTCCATCCATTCTTCTTGATAGCTGGAGAAATGATCTTTTTCTCCAGTCATATGGGTTGAAGCACCGCTATCAATATACCAATCATCTGATGATGCAGAGCCAGATAAACATGTACATTCCCTTTCCAGCCTTGAGGCCAACTCTGAAATAACGTGATCTTCCATCTTCTTCATGCTTTTCCTTTTCTCGGCAGCTTTTGCAAAAGGAATGCGTAAGCCCTCAGGGGTACGATTTGCTGGAGCAACACCACGAGTTCCCTTTAGTGTAGACCCTCCTGCTTTCTTGTCCAACCTTGCTCTGATACCATGTGAAAATTTCAAACTTGAAATCCTACTGCATTATCTGATATTATTTCTCCTACTTATTATTCAGAAATAAGTTATTTACAAAAATCTCTTCAGTAGATATTGAAATAAATTCAACTGCAGTCTTCACCATACAATTAGTGAGCAAAATTATAAGGAAATACTTGCTCAAGAATGACACAGGGTTTTTGGATAAATGTCCCCGGAAAAATCCAATGTGGGAAATTGGTTCAGCAGATGAGGGTTTCTATTATTCTTCAACAAAATCTTCTTGTACAATTTACAATCAACAATGATGAAGAGCTGCTCATCTTGGTACTTTATGTGGATGATCTCTTCTTGACAAGACTGGAGAAGCTCATAAGGATGTGCAAGGAAGATCTTGCTTCGGAGTTCAAGATGAAGGACATCAACTTGATGCACTACTTCTTGGGATTGGAGGTGTGGCAGCAGCTAGGAAAGATTTTCCTTGAACAGGGCAAGTATGCAATGGAGATATTAAGGAGGTTGAGGATGGAGGATTGCAGGCCTATGTCTACACCGATGATCACTAACTTGAAGAAGCTAAGTGATTTTGAAGACGAATTGGTGGATTTCACATTGTACGAACAACTAATAGGTTCCTTAATGTATCTGGTCAACACTAGAGAGATATATGTTTTGCTGTGAAGAGACTCAACCTGTTCATTGTGGAGCCAAGACAGGTTCAGTTGGTGGCAACAAAGCATGTGCTGAGATACCTGTGAGGCACGATAGACTTAGCACTGAGATTTGTCAGTGTTGGTGGAGTGGACCTACAGTGGTACACAAATTCTGATTGGGCAATGAGTGTTGTGGACATAAATTGCACGTCTTGATGTTGCTTCAACTTGGGATCAAGTATGATCTAGTGGTATAGCAGGAAGCAACAATCAATGGCACCTAGTACAACAGAGGTAGAGTACATGGCAACAAGTATGGCAAGCTGCAAGGCAATTTGGCTTCGCAAGATGCTTGCAGGACTATTTGATCTACAAATGGGGCCAATGGTGATTCACTGTGATAATCAGAGTTGCATTAAGCTCTCTGAGAATCTTATGTTTTATGATTATTCCAAGCACATCGAGATCAAATTTCACATCATCACAGACAGGGTCTCGAGAGGTGCTGTGAGACTACAATACATATCTATAGAGGAGCAGGTGCCAAATGTTCTCACTAAGCCTCTAGTGAAAATGAAGGTTGTGAAGTACTGAGATAAGTTGGGGGTGGTGGAGAATTCCTTCCTTGCTACAAGGGAGTGTTGAAGCTTTTAGTAGCTTTTGAATGTCTTCTACATAGGCTTGGTGTCTTAGCATGTGTGAGATAATTATTGCCTCTCTAGGTGCTTGCTTGGTGGAGTAAGTGATTTATGTCTTCTTTCCTAAGTCTTAGGAAAAGTACAATAATTAAAGTTAATTAATTATTGTGGATTATTAAGACATTTTCTAAGGATAAATAACTTAATTATTTTAGTGACTTCGAAATAATCTCAACCATTGATCTCCAAGATCTTTTAGAAGGGAGCTTAAGGTTAAGGATTTGGGCTTAATGAAGATTATAAAAGAAGCCTAGCAAAAAGGTGAAGACACACAAGAAATCAAGAGAGTGATTCACATTAAGAGAGCAATTTTCTCTAGTGAGTGGCTCAATATACTGAAGTGCAAAGGAGGAGAAGTATGGGAGGATTTGAGGCCGAATCCAGGAGGTCGAGTTGTGGATATTGTAGGGACGAGTTGTTGAAGTGAGGCGCAATTGTTTGGGAGGCTGAATTGCCAGGGCCGAGTTGCTGGGCACAGATGCTGATTTTCTGGTGATCAGTGGGGATGATTTCGTTCAGGTGGAATTACTTCTGATGTCGATTTCTAGGTGGTTGAATTCCTTGGGCTGAATTCATCCTCTGGGGGTTGAGTTACAGATTCCAGTAACTTTTCATTAGTTGTGTTACTTGCTAGATTTACCTAGTAAAGTAATGAAAAAGAGGACCAAAGTTGGACAAGGCGCCTATCAATTTTTTTCAAGTCCAAAAGTCATGCAGGGCAATTTTTCCCCTTTTTATTCTCTCTTCTTTCTCTATGAAAATTCCGTACCCCCATGAGTGATCCAGATTGGATCATTATATTGTTTTTCATCCATCTCGATGCATTCAGAGTGGAAAAAATGGAGGAATCAACTCACGTGACTGTTTTTACCGGCGAGACCCAGTTTGGCGAAACAAGGTTTGAAATCTTCCAGGAGTGTTTTTAGCGCAACACCATTTTATGCTATTCAACACACAAAGATATTTCCAACGATGTAAGAAGCGCGTCAATCAGAGTCTGTATGCAAAAGTTATGCCGCTTAGAAGTTGACCTTCCTATTTTCACACCTATAATTCGGGAGGATGCCATGTCAACCCCCATTATTCATGGAAAATGGGCTAGCCATGTGTTTGTGATGTAAAGACTCTAGAAGAGTCTGTATTGTAACTCTAGTTAAGAGTTGATGTAGTCAAACATAACGACTAGTAGGCTATCGGGGTGTGTTATAACCAGGCCGTTAGGAGGAAGAGGCATTCCATTCTTTCGAGAGCATTTGTTCCATAGCTGAGAAAAGATAGCCAAGAGTGATAGGAGGTAGAGTACACAGGGAGGATTTGTGCATTGTAGCAGCCCACGGGTCACATGCCTTACTTCTTTGTACCTGCAGCTATATTTCCAGATAGAGAAAGAGCGAAGCGACGTCACCTTCCAGCTGGGTTTTCTCCCGAAAGGTTTTCCCAGCGCATATTTTGTGTCTTATGTGTGTGTGTGTGACCTTATTTTGTCGTTCTCTATTTTTTTGCATAATTTCTATTCACATGCATGCAATAATTACAATTAAATCTACAGATCTTAAGGTTCAATAAAACTGTACTAGTGTAGAATCTCAGATTTTTAATATAATATTATCAGATCTGTTAAACCCAGGTAAGGTAAACACACAAGACATGAAAGATAAGCGTGAGTTGGTTTATTATTCACAATGATATACATTTATAGTACATTAGGTGACCCTTGGATTCCACATTCCAAGGTCTCTTGGACTTCCTTTGACTATCCATTCCCACACCTTAACCCTTAGCGGATTATATGTCCAACATTCCCCCCCTTAATCTGAAGGGGTATGTATGAGTCCAAGAAGAGAGTTGTAATACAAAATGGCAGCACTAGGTTGAATGTGCTCTCTGAAATGTTGGCATAAGGAGGTGGTTTAAGGATGAACACCAACATTGGAATGCTTAGTGCAGCTCTCCAAACTCTTCCAAATCTGGCAAGAAGTTGAGTTCTTCTGCAAGAGGAAGTGCTCCTATTGTTTTGAAGAGGGAGACCTTCAACCTGGAAGAAGGGAGGTCTACAACTTGCGATGGTTTAAGGATGACCAAAAACTCTGGAATGCTTGATGCATTTCTCGAAACTCTACCGAAACTGGCAAGAAGTTGAAGTCTTCTGCTAGAGGAAGTGTCTCGAATTCTTTGAAGAGGAAGAATACAACCTCGCATAGATGGTTTAAGGATGACCACCAACCAAAGGCATGCTCATGGGCATCTGTGTCCCTAGCTACAACTCTGAATCTGGAATGGCAGGTTGTGGCTCAGGCTTGCTTGAACTGCTGTGTCTCTGGCTACAACTTTGAATCTGGAATGGCAGGTTGTGGCTCAGGCTCGCTTGAAGTGGCTTTGAAGCTTGTAGATGACCATCATTTCCCCCCTTGTCAAATACAAGGTGAGATGATGGCGAAAACTCAACTACAAGACTGTTCAATACTCTAGAACAAGTTCTGACATATGACTGAAACATATTCTTGGCTGTTGATGCCCATTGCTAAGAAGCGATCCATCCAAGATGAATCTTTGTTTTTGCAGGAGGCTTGTTTTTGAAGCATCTGCGTGAAGAATGTGTGCGCTGACCACAGTGCTTGCACGGGTGAAAATCAAAACAATGACCTTTCATATGGCCAAATCGTTCACAATGTTGGCATTTTACAATCTGTTGTTGCTGCTGTGGAAGAGGAGCAGAATCTAGAACAATTGAAGGTGAGCTATAATGAAGAAATCCAGCACTTTGAAACTGGATGGGCTTGGAATAGTCTGGGATATGAAAGGAGACTTCCATATCCAAGACTAGTTCTGTGCTAGTTATGGACAAGCTCTTCCCAAGGTCGGATGATGGGCTTGGGAGGTGAAGCGTGAGCTTCTGCATCTGCATATAAATCAACTCTTGTACTAGGCTCAGTGATTTGACCAATACCTTGTTGTTGATGGGAGTTTGTCTCAGTGTTCTGAACAAAAACAAGTTCAATGACAACTCTTTTACTATAACTCCTCTTGTTGTAGCTGAGATTCAAGCTGCAAAAAATTAATCTTCTCTTGTGTATACTGCAGACAGGTTTTAATATCATAGAGAGTGTTTTTGTTGACTATCACTGTGCCTTCAATAGTAGATACAATTAGATTTCTTAATAACTCTAATAATTTTTCAATTTGAGCCATAGCAAGTCCACAAATAAACAACAATGTGCAATAGTTCTTTTGACAGGCTAAATAATGCTTTTAATTTCCGATACAACTTTACTTTCGGCATCCATATACTTCTCTCTTAGCACTGGTTTATCCAAGTTTTATCAACTTGGATCTTCTGCCTTAAGGTTACTAGGTCCAAACTCTGGTGATTAGCATTTTGAATATTAAACAACAATTTAATAAGAAAATAATCAACTTGGACTGCGTGTGCTTCTTTGCATCTAAGTTAGCCTTTCAAAGATGCGCCTTACAATAACATTAACCTTGGTTAAAAAAGTTGTACGTTATGCGTGCTCGAAAAACTAGGGACCAAGTATTTTACCGATTTAATGCAAGACTTCAGATGGACTATTCATTGGGTTCCTTTATTCCAAGACAGGTCGCTTATCAATTTCAACTTGACATATCAATGCTTCAACACATAAAATTGAATGAATGGTATCAATACTTGAATGGATACCTTCTCTATTGCAGATAATCATTCACAGGAATGCCTTTTATGCAGGTAGGATTCACACCATACTCATTGCATGCCAATGAATGAAGTTAAACACATCATATTTACCTCAACACTATGCATATATCTTAAACAAAACTCCAGCATTCATCATACACAGACCATTATACCATGCAATATACCATTCACTTCAACGCAACGGTCAACATACCATTCAGTTTAAAGAGAAGATTTATGGACCAGTCTTTAAAAATATGGCATCTCAGTCCTCCACCCAACGCAGACCTCCACGAATAGCGCTTGCACTAGCACATGTCACTGCTGCTGCATTACAGACACTCGTTTGTGGACTTCTCCGATTCTGACGATGGAGGCGAGCTTCAATGGCTGCATACTTCAATGGGTGATACGATGGCTCTGGTGGAGCAATGGTATGGTGCGATACCACACCACGATGCCGCGGACACGGGTTTTGGAGTCGAAGTGCCGCTGCGTATATGGGAAGGCGAGGAGCCAGGAGCATATGGGCTGGACGAGCACCAAGGGAGCCACACAGTCACGATGCCAAGGGAGCCACTGTTCTGAGTTGGACGAGCACCAAGGGGCCGGAAAGAGGGAGCCACAAGAGTCACGCCGAGAGGAGTGATGCTGCGGGGTGACAGTTGTCGGGGACTAGTGTGGTAGGAGTCAAATCTGATGGAGTGGTGTTAACCAGGAGTCGGGTCCAGTGGAGTGGTATAACTGTTAATGCATATGATTGTGGAGGGGCCAGAAGGTGGAGGGTATTACCACGGAATATATGAGCCGGGAGTAGAACTGTGCGTAATCGTATGACTGTGTATTACCTGCGTATGACTGTGTAGTATGAGCCGGGGTGGAGTATGAACGATAGACTTTAACACAGAAACAGTAGCGGGATACCCAATATTTGAATACTTGTGAGGAAGTAATACCACAGTCGGGAGCCACGATACAATCACGAGCACTAAGGACCAGTTTTGCCAAATACATATATCTCCCCCAACAATGCCATTCAACCATCAAAACAAGCTTCTAATCATACTTATCACACTTCTGCTGCGCAACAGTCACCAACACCACAGTCACACCATACAACAACTCACTCCATTCTCAATTCAACACATACCATTCAACACTGTTTGAACTCAAACCCAACGAGTTCTATGCGCCTCCAATCAAATGGCCCGATGCCCAGAAACAATGGCAGGGCTAAACACTTTAGAAAGAAGCAGGCGTTTCAGTTTTGTAAAATAATTTGTAGAATAGAGGCAGTTTCCAGAAAGCAACCAGATCTCCAGAGTACCAAAGAGAGTACCAGAAGAGTGATCATAGCAAAAAACAGAGGAGCAAACCCCTGCGACTTAGCAACACAACCAGAACATGTAACCACACACTATGCAAACAGTACTAGAGGATACGCACCACGACCCCAATACACCTCCCAGTAGGAACAATAAGATGACAATTTCCTGGGTTAAATAGGAAAACCCTTTACAAACTACAAGCTCGACGATGGAACTTCTCATAAAATACACAGGAAACCTCTAGAAATCAATCAGATCTTCGGAATATTAAAGAAAACCCCAGAAATATACAAAACTACATGGTTTTCATAACCCAATAAGGCTTTAACACAAACTACTGTAATTAACTAATTAAAAGGACAAAAGCGCCAACTCGAAGAGTACCTAGCAAATGCCACAATGAGAGCGCCCACGACTTTCCAATGATCGTGTGTACACCTTTCCCCCAGAATAGACCCAACTCCTAGAAACAAATTGTCATTCCAATGCACCGAGTCTCTTGGCCTTTCAACCCTCGAGTCTTCTTGCAACGTGATGAACCTTGCTCCGATACCATGTTACACCCAGGTAAGGTAAACACACAAGACATGAGAGATAAGCGTGAATTGGTTTATTATTCACAATGATATACATCTATAGTACATTAGGTGACCCTTGGATTCCACATTCCAATGTCTCTTGGACTTCTTTTGACTGTCCATTTCTCACACCTTAACCTTGAGCAGATTAGGTGTCCAACAAGATCTGTTGTGACGAACTGTCCAATGGAATATCCACAACAATGTACGAATCATATTGGTATCAGAGCAAGTTTCTTTGGGTATTTTGTGGAGTTTGTAGGGGATCTAGCTTGGCGGGGTCGAAAATCGTAAAACCTTAATCATGGCTGACGAATCTGTAAATGACTCTCATGATCCTGCAACGGTGCGGTTTTCGCGGCTGGAACAACAAGTTGCAGACATAAATCACAATGTAAACCTCATAATGGCGGCCCTGAGCAATAAGCTTAGGATATTTGGAGAAGATGGGGGTTTGAATGCAGAAGACAAATTAGAAGGGGGATCGGGAGATCGGGAAGACACGAAGAACCAATCGAAGAAAGAACCCATAAAAGATCAACCCAGTTCGAGTCCTGTGAATCATTCCTTGTTTAAAATAGAAGCAAAAGTCGATATCAAGCCAGATCAATGCTGTGACACTGAACCACTGGTTGCAGCTACTGGAAGTTTCTTTTAACGCTCATCAAGTCGATGAAGGGCAAAAGATCTCATTCACACTACTGAAATTAGAGGGCCATGCATTGACTTGGTGGGAGAGCCACACAGAAACCTTGAGGTTGGCAGGAGAACCTCCAGTGACTAAGTGGGAGGATTTCAAAACCCTCACGAAGTCACAGTTTTATCCCATTGGGTACGTGGAGGACCAGTGGATTCGGTGGAATTACTTTAGGCAAAAGCCGGGCCAAAGCGTGTAGGAGTACACCACGTAATTCATAAGGGTGGCTATAATGTTGGGTATCTCTCCAAAGAACCCAGATTTACTCCTCAAGTATCTGGGACATATGCACCCTCATCTGCGTGAGCAAGTGATGCTATTTAAGCCCAAATCAGTGGACGAGGCTCGAAGAGACTGCAATCAAGTGGATCGAGGCAGAAGGAGCTACAAGACGTTCTAAGGAGGGAAAGAAGCAGCAAAAAGGGGAAAATCTAAAAAGACGACATCCACAACACAATAGTGTAAAGATCCTAGCAACCACTGCAACCACTGCAACATTGATGGCCATACAGAGGCGAAGTGCTGGAAGTTGCATCCAAAGCTAAACCTGAAGAACAAGAAGAAAGATAATAAGAAGAAGAATCTCATGGTCATTGATTCGAGCAAACAAGTTGAAAGCAACTCGGACGTGTATGAGAAGATTGTCTGTACATCAATATAGAAGGAGGTGAATCTGAGTAGCCTTGAACAACAAGAAGAGAATGAAATGACCAAGCTCTTCCATATAAAGATACAGGTCAAGAAGACAAAGATTGATGCTTTGTTTGACTCAGGATCATAGGCGAATGTCATTGCAACAGGAGTTGGTCAAGAAGTTGGGGCTGGAAGTTCGTGTTCATCCAAACCTATACCCACTGGGATGGGTAAATAAGGATGTAGAGCTGAAGCTAGCAAAACAGTGCAAAATTAGATTTGCTATCAGTGCTGATTTTATTGATGAAGTAGATCTAGATGTGGTTCCCCTTGATGTATGTAGAGTCATGTTTGGGAGTCCCTACATGTACATGCGTGATGCAATATTTATGTGGAGAGCCAACTAGTACCGATTCATCAAGGATGAGAAGTCGTTCATAATCAACACGCACAATGTCAAATCCAAAATTTCACTGGTAAGTGCCAACCAAGCCAAGAAATTGATCAGTTCTAGCAAGAAGTATGTTTTATTGTTTTTAAGAGAAATTCAATCTACATAGGAGTTAATAAGAGGCAAGGAATCCCTGGAGGGGTTTACTAAGAAACAAAAACAACAACTCGAGGAGTTGCTACAGGCATCCCTCTACAGAGGAGTTAATAAGAGGCAAGGAATCCCTGGAGGGTTTTACTAAGAAACATAAGCAACTCGAGGAGTTGCTACAGGCATACATGGATGTGTTTCGAGAGCCTAAGGTTACCACCTAAAAGAGAAGTGGAGCATGAGATCCAACTATTAGTGGACTCCCCATTGCCAAATATTGGGATATACAGACAGTCTGTTATAGAGGCAAGTGAAGTGAAGAAACAATTGCAACAACTGCTGGAACAGGTTGTCATTCGACCAAGTACATCACCATGTGGGTCACCCATCATCATTGTGCCAAAGAAGGATGGGACTTGGCGGATGTGTATAGATTACAGGGTGTTGAACAAAATCACGTTCAAGAACAGATAACCCCTGCCCAAGATAGATGATTTGTTGGATCAGTTGCAGCAAGCAAAATACTTCACCAAGTTGGACTTGAAGTCTGGATATCATTAGGTTCGAGTCAAAGAAGAAACCTGGAAGACCACCTTCAAAACTAGGCAAGGGTTGTATGAGTGGTTAGTCATGCCATTTGGCCTATGTAATGCACTAGCTACATTTATGAGATTAATGTATGATATACTGTGCCCCCAATAGATTCATTTGTTATTGTATATTTGGGTGATATACTGGTATATAGTGCTACCTTGGAGGAGCATATTTCACATTTGACGCAGGCGGTGGAAACATTTAAGAAGCACCAACTGCTAGCAAATCTCAAGTAGTGTGAGCTTGCGCAACAACCTTTGGTGTATCTGGGGTATGTGATCGATGGAGGAGAACTGAAGATAGATCCTTCCAAGATGGAGGCCATCATGAAATGGCCGGTGCATACTAATGTTTCTGAGCTGAAGAGTTTCATTGGGGCAGCACAATAATTGAGGAAATTCATAGCCTCATTTTCAGCTGTAGCAGCACCGCTCCATGCCATAACAGTAAATGGCAAGAGTTTCCAGTGGGGAAAAGATTAGCAAAGGGCTTTCGAGGAGCTAAAGAAGATCAGTAAAGCACCAGTTCTAGCATTACCAAACTTGCAATGACCTTTTGAAGTGGAGACAAATGCGAGTGGGTATGTTATGGGAGCTGTCTTGATGCAGGAAGGAAGGCCTGTATGCTACCATTCTGAAGTATTTCATGGGGAAGTTCTTAGTTACCCTACCTGCGACAAGGAGGTCTATGCGATGGTGCAAGCTGTGAAGAAGTGGAAGCACTATCTGATGGGAAATGAGACAATAATCCACACAGATCACCAACCGTTACATTACTTTGCAGGCCCAGAGTAAGCTACAATAGACCAGGCATTACAAGTGGATGGGGTTTTTACAACAGTTTCATTTAGTGATCAAGTATAAGAAGGGAAACACAAACAAGTTGGCTGACATGCTTTCAAGGCTACCCACATCAAAGATCACAACTTTGGGGACTCTTATGCACATGGAGCCATTCTCCCATGATGCATACAAGGAGGAATATTTGTTGAGATTTTGTGTATTTGGGGTAGCATCAGTTGTGCTCTAGGTCCCAAATTTTGAGGAAGGACTAGAGTACACTTGATCCACAAGACCCAGAAATTGATTTGGGAAATTTCATCTGGTTTAGGAGATATTAAATTAATTAATTATTTTAATGTATTTTCTAAGTTTAAACTTAGGGAACTTAAATAATTAAAGTAAATTTAATTAAACATGTGATGAAATTGTCTTAAGTCACACGGATCAAGCTTTCTTTTAATCTTAGCCATTGATTCAAGATCTGATCATGGCTGTTGGTTTCCCAACGAGAAAAGTATAAAGGAAAGGCTTGGGGTCATTTGTAAAGACACATAGAGGCAGAGCACAGAAGCTAAGCTGAGATCCTAGGGTAGGGTTTGCTAAGAATACTCAGAAGTGTTTCAGCTGCAGAGAGGGGAATTTAGGCCAAGGGGATGATCTGATCTCGGGGTCTAGAATACACAAGAGACAAAGATTAGCTCAAGGACAACGCAGAAGAGGAGAGCAACAAGGACAGCGTAGTCCCTCCAAGGACAGCGTAATTTTCAGTAGGAAACCCTCAGAGGGTTATGCAGAGACTCTAAGGGGCAGTGTAGTGACTGCGTCATCTAGTCTGGGGTAACGCAATCTCTTTCGGAGCAACGCTGAGGGTTTGAGGGGCATCAGAGGCTGACGCAGAGGCTTTCAGGGCAGCGCTGGGGTTTCTAGGCCCTAATATTGGCTGAGTTCTGTAAATCCCGTTTGAGGGTGTGGATCAGTCATTATTTTGGTCGTAGATCAACTAGTGAGCTGTAGATCTAGTATATTCTCTGTCGGGATTTCCAGATTTGGAATCTAGATTTGTGTATTTAGAAATATTCTTAATAATAAAATCCTCCAGCAGTGAGAGATCGGTTTTCCTGCATTGGGTTTTTTTCGGGGACTATTTGTCCAGAAATAACTGTGTCACTTTGTCTATGTGTGCATGAACTTGTTCTAGATCTAGATTGGTGGAGATCTGTTATGTGTTTTGCTTCGATTTTAACTTGAATTTATTCAGTTAATAACTTGTCTAAGTAGGAGGAGCATAACTAGATTAACGGTAAATAATTTCTGCATAAAGTGTAAAGATTCAAAAATTTCCACATGGTATCAGAGCAATTGCAGATCTTGGAGGGTCACCAGCAGAAGAAACTGAAGGTTCTAGCTGCAAAAAGCAGTTGGAAAAGCAGTAGAAACACAGATCTGAAGGGACAACGCAATTTTCAGAGGCATATCCACGCAGAGGAAAGGGTGATGCTGTCTAGCACTGTCTCCTAGCAAGCCCATGCAATTACTGCGCAGAGGCAGCTTAGAAACAACGCTGGATTGGTTATAAGCCAGTCAGTGTGATTCAGATCTGAATCTGTCAGATCCAGAAAAGACTGCAGAAAAGCTGCAGAAATTCAGAAGAGCTGGTGGGGTTAAAATTATGAAGTTTTCAAATTTTTAGCCTTAGCACAAGTGACAAAGAGCGGGAGGATATCAACAACTTAGAAAGTTTCTAACCAAAGGAAACTTGCAGTTTGGTCAGACGATCAAAGAAGAAGTTGAATCATAGTTGATTTGGTAGATTTCCAAGGAGGGAAATCAGTTGTCAGAGGGAGTAGATGGTACATGTTTCACCAAGGGCCTTAGATCCATTTCTCTAGCAAAGAGAAGAGGAAGTTCCAACAAATTCTAAGAAGATGGTTCCTCATGGATTGCGTGATCAGGATAGGCTGGATCGCCTCTCAAACTTTTCTGTTTGGAAGGCAATCCTGATAGTCCTTGAGGCATACAATCTAGGAGACCATGCAGAGCAAACTCTGGCCACACCGATAGATCCGGATCTCCTTCGGAAGCATAAGAAAGCTGTTTGGGCATGCCAAGTGACTGATAATGGATGGTATCAAGGACCATATTGTACCACACGTAGTTGAGAAGAAGACGACGAACGAGATGTGGAAGGCCTTGACTTCCCTGTATGAGGGAAAATTTGTCCAAAGAAAAATGTTGTTGGCGACTCAAATGAGGTCATTCATGATGACCAAGGGAGAAGACATGGAGTATTTTGTTAAACACAAGCATGGTGAAACACACACATGACAATAAACACACAAAACAGAATTGAAGGATAAGCGTTGATTGCCTTTCCATTAACCATAAATGTCTATTTATAGTACAATGGGGTGGCTCTTGGATTCCAAGGTCACTTGGACTCCTTTTGTGACTATTCAGCTTCCACACCTACCCATAGAGGATTAAGTGTCCAACATTCCCCCCCTTAATCCGAAGGGGTATGTGTGAGTCCAAGAAGAGAGTTGTAATACAAATCTGCAAAGTATGCATGGCAGCACTTAGGTTGAATCAACTCTCTGAAATGTTGGCATAAAGAGGTGGTTTAAGGATGACCACCAACACTGGAACGCAACGCTTATTGCAGATCCCGAAACTCTTCCAAATCTGGCAAGAAGCTAAGGGCTTCTGCTAGATGAAGTGTCCCTCATATTTGAAGAGGGAGACCTTCAACCTAGAAGAAGGGAGGTCTACAACCTGTGATGGTTTAAGGATGACCACCAACACTGGAATGCTTAAATGCATTTCCCGGAACTCTACGAAGGCTGGCAAGAAGCTGAAGTCTTTTGCTAGAGGAAGTGCTCCGAATTCTTTGAAGAGGAAGAATATGAACCTCACATAGATGGTTTAAGGCTGTCCACCAACCAAAGGCATGCTCATGGGCATCCGTGTCTTTGGCTACAACTCTGAATCTGGAATGACAAGTTGTGGCTCAAGCTCGCTTGAATTTCTATGTCTCTGGTTACAACTCTGAATCTGGAATGAGAGATTGTGGCTCAGGCTTGCTTGATGTGACTTTGAAGCTTGTAGATGAACACCATTTTCCCCCCTCTCATGTACAAGGTGAGATGATGGCGAAAACTCAACTGCAAGTTTGTTCAATATTCGAGAACAAGTTCTGACATGTGACTTAAACATCTTCTTGGCTGTTGATGCCCATTGCCAAGAAGCGATCCATCCAAGACGAATCTTTGTTTTTGCAGGAGGCTTGTTTCTGAAGCATCTGTGTGAAGAATGGGTGTGCCGACCACAGTGCTTGCATGGGTGAAGATCAAAACAGTGATCTTTCGTATGGCCAACTCGATCACAGTGTTGGAATTTTACAATTTGTTGTTGCTGCTGTGGAAGAGGAGTAGGATCTGGAATAGCTGTAGGTGAGCTATCATGAAGAAATCCGACACCTTGAAATTTTCTAGGCTTGGAGTAGTCTGGAATATGAAAGGACACATCCTTGTCATATCCAAGACTTGTTCTGTGCTTGTTGTGGACAAAATCTTCCCAAGGTCTGATGATGGGCTTGAGAGGTGAAGCGTGAGCTTCTTCATACAAATCTGCTCTTGTACTATGCACTGAATGTGAATCGACTGCAACATTATTGAGTTGCTGCTTATGGGAGTTTGTTTCAAATTTCTGAATAGAAACAAGTTCAGAATGATGATTCCATTGATGTAATTCTTCTCGCTGGAATTGAGATTCAAGCTGCAAAAAATCTATCTTTTCATGTGCATCTTGTAGACGGGACTTAATGTCAAAAAGAGAGGCTTTGCTGATTTTAACCATCCCGTCAACAATGGAATGCATCAAAGTGTTCAAAAACTCCAATATTTCATCAACTTTGGCCATTTTCTTAACCACAAAAGTTTATGAAATGGGGTTTTAGCTTCTCAATGGTGCTAATGCTAACAAAGGAAATTCTGACCAACAAACTAATTCAGACTAGTGAAAGATAATCTTCTTCAAATTCTTGCAATGTTACCTTTTAACACATAAGTGAACATTCCTCTTCTGAAATCCTTCACATCTCTTTCTTTCTTTCTTTTTCTTTCCCTTCTTTTTTTTTACAACAAGTAGTGGCTAGTAGATTAATTACAATGTTAAGTGGCAACTCTATAAATAATGTAGCTTTATAAATGATAGCAGCAATATAAACAACAACGATAGAATGATGTAGCACACATAAAATTCAGCCTGTGTATACCATGCATACCAAGCTTAAGTCAAGGGTAACCTTGCCCCCTGCTTTTTTTTTTTTTTTTCGTTTGGGTTCACCACCTCACATTTGCAAATTTGCATATTACAAGTGTTTTAGCCTTTGATTTCACCAAATAGGTGGCGCCTTCAATGCCAAGTCAAGGTATAATGAAAGACTGTCAAGATTCACAACCACTCCACATGCTCCACGAAGAAAGAGCACGAAGAACCGCTCCACATGTTCCACGTTCAGCAAAGTCACTACCTCATTTTTTTGGTATGCTAAGAAAACCTCTTAATCCTTCAATTTCAGAGGATAAAAGATTGATAACGACTTCAATGGTGATACAATAACCTTTGAAAACGCCAACGCATCTTCAAATTTATGAATCAATAAGGTCAGAATAAGTTATTGCATGAACAATTGTAATTCAAATTTGTATAGGCCAACGTTCGAACCATATGACAGCATCAACATGATATATTCAATGCTAAAAACAAACACTGATTCCAATGCACCTACATACAACCCAAAAAATGATTCAAAGCATATAATACAACGGAGAAAGTTGGAGCTTTGACAGTGACTACTCGAATACCCTCACAATCTTGTCGCGCTCCCACAACACTGCCTCCTCTCCACATACACCGGTGAAGACAATCCTCTTCAACACATTCACGATCTCCAGCTTCAGTCCGTCAGAAGGCGCACAATCTTCACCGTCTTGAAGCCTAGCGAAAATATCTTAATTCCAAATTCAGAGAACTGATGGAGGAATTACAGTTGTACACGGTGGGCAGCGTGTGGTAAGGGCCGGTAAGTGTTGCCATTGGTCGGGGAGGGCCGACTGTTGGTGAAGGCCGAGAGCGCAATGTAGCATACACGTCTTATTGTCTACGAGGGTGCCGAGGGAGGTGTAGGTGCTTCAAGAACGAGACGAGCATGAGGCTCTAGCACAGGGTGATGTCCATTATAACGCCTCCTCTTGCTCACAGTGCAGAATGGAGCTGACGATACTGCCTGCCATCGTTGGAGGGCTCCGCCATGTCATCTGTGAATCGCACTTTGGTTTCAATGGTGCTAGATTGTTCAATCCAGCAATTGTGCAATAGATACTACAAAATCCGGTGTGGGAAGCGTATGTTGTGGAGGGGAGCGCAAATGCAGGTCGAGAGTTCATGCCTCTCTCACCCTGCCAATTGCAGTTTTATACCGGTGCGGTTGTGGATGATTGTGCATAGGAGTGAATAGGCCAACATCGCGCAGATAGTGGTATCTCAAACAATGTTATACTGGTGTGGCGGTGGATGATTGTGTGTAGGAGTGAGATGCCACGGTGGGAGGTCGTAAACCAGAGGGCCAAGCGAGCTGTCTGGAAGGTGGAGGGGTCGGTGGTATGAATAGAGCGTTGGAGCTATAGACAGGCAGTTAGTTCTCCACGGGCATGAGGTAGCAGGGCCAGGACAAAATTGTGATAAGTCAGGCTAGTGCACAAAGATGTTTCTGACTACTCTTCCCATTTGTTCTGATTTCAAACAAGCACAATTTCTTAATTACAAGTGCTACCATCGCACCAAGTCATCAAGAAACGATGTACAGGGACAAAGAATGCAGGAGTGCTTCTATTTTTGGCATTCCCAACCTCTCAAAAGGTCCAGCTCAACACAGTCAGATGTGCAGAAAATCATGGCAAGAATGGCAGGACTGAAATGGCCACAAATACCAGTGGCTCAAATTGGAGCAGGGCCAACAATCGCTCGCTTTGATACCAGTTAAACACAAGCATGGTGAAACACACACATGAAAATAAACACACAAAACATAATTGAAGGATAAGCGTTGATTGCCTTTTGTAAATTTATGTAGATGTTCTATGCTTGATGCAACTTTACTTTTCACTACAACAATCACATAAACAATTAAGTAAAATGCTGATAGAACATACCAAAGGATCTACAGAAGACAAACCAGAAACATAAAAAATGTGGTGGTGCGTTACGGCGGTCAACAGGATGCTTCAACCAGCAAAGTCTCCTTGGTTAGCCAACCCAGCATGTGTCACAATAGCCTTCAAAACAATGACATGGTCAACTCAAAGTCAACTCCAGAAAAGTCAACGCAGGACAACAACAAGAAAGTCAACGCAGCTCAGTCTTTGGTCAACTGTTTGACCTTGGTTCTTGTGCCAATGTGTACGGCCTCCCAAAATTGAAGTCTCCACCAATTTTCAGCCTCTTTGGACCATGCATTGACTGAAGTCAACGCTGGTCAAACTTGCATGGATACCCTAGCTACAGTAAATTCGTCCTTCTTCCTCGCTGCAGTAATTCGTCCTTCTTCCCACGTGTGATCCGAATTTGCCTCCAAGGAGCTCGTACTAAATCAGAAGAGGAGAAGATGTGTAATGAGATGAGTGAAATGATCTCCAACGTTGACTGTATATATATCCATCATTGAGGTGTGTGACACATCTGCTGGGGGTGTAAAACCTTAAGGCCGACTTGCACATATTTGAAATTATTAAAAAATAAATTCAAAATAAATGTTCTGCTCATCAGATTAAGATCAATTTTATATCGATTTTACACCTCTCCGAAAGAGGAATCCAATAAAAATATTGGTATCTTCATCTGAGCATCACAACATGGAGTTTAGACCTAGTTGTCCAATTTTAACACTCCCTCTCAACTAGGGAGAACTCCATCCACCTGTGCAGTCAAACATCGTGCGTCATCACGCTGTAACTTGCTTTGTTGGCCTCTTTATTTTAGAACAGAAGTGGGTTAGTCACAAAGACATCATTCCCCAGCTAACAGATTCAGCCCAGAGGTTCGAAACCTCTATTAGACTCACAAAGAGTCTCATACCAACCCGAAGTTGGTTCACCTGACCCGAAGTCAGTTGGAGGTCCGAAACCTCACTATACTTGATCCCAGATCAAGTGGTTGGACCGTGCCATCCTAGATAGAGAGTACGGCAATCTCTGATGCGTCCATCAGTCTTTGCTACTAGTCTCTAGCTTTTCCCACCTCATTGGCCAAATGAGAGGTACTTCCCATGAGCCCTGAACTCAATGGGTAGGATGCATACGGGGCACAAATAATGAGAGGTGAACCAACTCAAAATCACAACGGTGGCGCCCAAACACACCAACAAGGTTCGACAAGCCTAGCCTTGTGGTTGCTTATAGCTCCGAGAAGCTATCCCCAAAGACCCCCAGAGCTCCCAGAGCTCATCGTCCAACAAGACCCACATCATAGGGTCGTTCGACGATACCAAGACTCTCACGGAAGGTTAGGAACATGACCTTCCCCAGGGGCTTTGTGAGAATATCCGCGACCTGCTCATTAGTTCCTATATGATCGAGCCTTACGGTGCCTCGCTGTACCATATCCCGGATAAAGTGGTACCTGATATCAATATGCTTGGATCGGTCGTGGAACACAGGATTCTCAGTCATACGAATCCCACTTTGGTTATCACAGAGTATCACAATGGTATCTAGCACATGTCCAAACAGCTCACTAAAGAGCTTTCGCAACCAAACTGCTTCACAACAGGCCATACTTGCTGCAATGTATTCGGCCTTAGCGGTGCTCAAAGCCACCGACTTCTGCTTCCTGCTCATCCATGAGATCGAAGTAGAACCAAGATTGAAGCAGCATCCCGATGTGCTCTTACGATCCACCACACTGCCAGCCCAATCGACATCATTATATCCAAGGAGTTTCATGCTCCCGGCAGTGTATCTCAGCCCATGGTTTATCGTGCCCCAAAGATATCTCAAAATATTCCTGACACCAACCTAGTGAAAGTGATGAGGCTCAACCATCTGTTGACTCAAAGTGTTCACTGCACAACATATATCTGGACGGGTGTTCACTAAGAACATCAGGGCCCCTACGAGTTGACGATACTCAGTAGGATTAGACAATACGGGCCCAGCAACATTGCCACTCAACTTCTTGAAGTTGAGCTCCATTGGTGTCGACACGAACTTGCAGTCCACCATACCAAATCTTTCCAGAAGCTTCACAGTGTATTTTCCTTGAGAAAGGAAAATCTCGCCAAGTCTCTTCCAAACCTCCAGGCCTAGGAAATAGTGCATCAATCCTAGGTCCTTCATCTCAAACTCAGCAGCGAGCTCCCTCTTGCACTGATGAATGAGAGGGTCAGCACCTGTCAGGAAGAGGTCATCCACATACAGCACCAGAATGAGAGGCTTCCCCTTGACAACCTTGAAGTAAAGGTTCGGATCAGCATTACTTCGAGTGAAGCCCAGCTTCATCAAGTAGCTATCTATCCTCTCGTACCAAGCTCTGGGTGCTTGCTTTAGCCCATAGAGGGCTTTCTTCAACCTGCAGACATGGGTGTCCCGATCCTGGACTTCGAACCCTAGAGGTTGCTCCACATATACCTCTTCCTTTATCGCACCATGCAGAAATGTGGTCTTCACATCCATCTGATGAAGACTCCATCCTTGCGTAGCAGCAAGGGCTTTAATAGATCGAATGATGGTGTATCGGGCCACAGGTGCAAATATGTCATCATAATCTATGCCTTCCTTTTGAGAGAAGCCACAGGCAACGAATTTTGCCTTGAATTTTTCAGCACTTCCATCAGATCCATGCTTGATCTTGTAGAGCCATTTCAAGGTGACAACTGCTTTGTCCTTTGGTCTTGGAACCACATCCCAGACATCATTCTTCATAATGGACTCATACTCTTCGTGCATAGCATCCTTCTAGACTTGATGCTTTACAGCTTCCTCAAAGGATCCAGGCTTGGATTGTACAATAGTACTCATGGCTGCTAGATACCCTTGGTATCTACTCGGCTTCTTGCTTTCACGGAATGTCCCCCTTGGGGCAGCATGTCCCTCAGCATACTCGAGAGTGTCCCTGAGCCATGATGGTCTCTTTCCTAGTGAAGGAGGTGGATCAATCGGATCCATTGGTCCTTCAACATCAGGCATTGTTTCATACTTCGGTTCCTCCTGATTTTCAAGCTTTGCTTCATTATCTTCCTCAGATCTCGGAAGATTAACTATTTTCCTCAGGGAAGTATCTTCGTCAAAGGTGACATCGTGGCATATCTCCACTTCCCTTTGACTAGGCACATGGACTCCATAGGCCTTCGAAGTTTCACTATAGCCCACAAACATTCCTTTCTTCCTAGAAGCATCCAACTTGCTCCTCTTTTCTTTCGGCACATGAAAGTAAACAGTACATCCAAAAACTCTAAAATGTGAGACGTCAGGTTTCTTACCAGAGAAAACCTCTTCGGGAGTTTTGGATTCTAGAGCGGAATTTGGGCATCAGTTTTGTATGTACACAGTAGTGTTCGCAGCTTCTCCCCATAGAAACTTCGGCAGACCTTGGTCACATAGCATGGCACTGGCAGCTTCCACAATGGTCCAGTGCTTTCGTTCAGCAACACCATTGTTCTCGAGAGTATAGACAGTCGTGGTCTCCATCTTAATGCTAGCTTCTCTGCAAAAGTCCTTGAACTCATTTGTCTCATATTCAGTGCCATTATCAGTTCTCAAAATCTTGATCTTCTTCCCTGTCATATTTTCCACCAAGGCTTTGAATGTACGGAACCACATGAAAGCCTCATCCTTCTTCTTTAAGAAGTATATCCAGGTTTTGCGAGAGAAATCATTTATGAATGTCATATAATATGAACATCCTCCCAAGGATGTCACAGGAAACATACCAAATAGATCGGAATGGATCAATTCGAAGACATCAGATGTCTTTGTGACACTAGAGGGGAAAGGTCCCCTTGTATGCTTTCCTTCGGCACAACCCTTACATACACCTTCATGATTATTTGGAAACTTGAGCATCCCTGTCACCACCTTCCTTGCTTCGGGAAGGGCTTTGTAGTGAAGGTGTCCAAACCTTCGGTGCCATAGTTCATTTTGTCGAATAGTATCACATGTCATTGCTCCCAGCGGACTTCCTCCAACCTGGTAAAATGTATCAACTCTAAACCCAATCGAGATAGCTTCCTTAAAGTTCTTCTTCCACATGAGCACCTTTCCATCAGTGAATGCTACATTGAAACCTTTGTCTTCCATGGCCGATATAGACACAAGTTTCTTCTTCAAATTTGGTACATAGAGTACATCCTGCAAGTGAAGGACTTGACCTTGAGACAAGTGGAGGGTCACAATCCCTGTCCCTTTCACGAGATATGTGGCATTATCTCCAAGGATAATTTCCAGATTCGTATCCTTCTCAATCATATCAGAAAGTGCTTCCTTGAACCCAGTGATATGCCTTGAGGCACCACTATCTATCAACCAGACATCCATAGTGTCGGGTGGGGATGTAACAGAGAGGGCAGATACAAGAATGTATTCATTTCTTTTATCAACAACATGTGATTCCTCATACCTGGAGTTTCTTAACCTTTTAAAAGGTTGATCATTTTCGTCGGAGGGAGCCTTCGTCTTTCCCTTGGGCCTGGTGTTCCTTTGATTGCCATTTCTCCAGTTGTTGTTGTTATCATCACCATCGGGAGAATCCTTCCTGAAAGGACATTCTCTAGCATAGTGACTAGGCCTATGACAAGTGAAGCACTTGCCATTCTTTCCTTGGGCCCCTGCTTTTCCCTTGTTCTTTGGGCCACCAGAGTTCTTCCTTCTAGAATGAGCAGTGTATGCAACATTTTCTTCATTTCCATACTCCTTCATTCTTGATTCTTCTTGAATGCATCTTGACAGTACTTCGTCAAAGTCAGGTATCACATTATTATTTAGAATGGTAGTGTTGAACACATGCCATTCAGATGAGAGCCCTCCAAGTGCGGTAAGTACCATCTCTCGATTAGCTTTTGTCTCCCTAATAGCCAGCAGATTGTTCTTAATTTCAATCAGCTTCAGAAAGTATGATTGGATAGACTCATCCCTGCCTTTCTTCAGATTCTTTAATTGATTCTTGAAGAATAGTACTTTATTCACATTGTTGGCCTTGAACATGAGGATCGATTTATCGTACATCTCTTTGGATGTGCCCAACTCAGAGATGGAGGCCACCAGGCTTTTATGAATGGATTCCCTGATCATCAGCTTTGCTTTGATCTCCCCCTTCTTGTACTTTGTTTTGGCAGTAGCAGTAGTAGTGGATGGAGGTTCTTGGATTTTACCCTGCACATAGTCCATGACATCTTAGTCTTCCAATTTGAGATCCAATATCATCTTCCAAGCATGGAAGTCATCCTTCCCCGTCAATTTGTCATCCTCCTTGAAGCCATAGTTTGTGGAACCCATTATCCTCTTTGGTGATTGCTACAAATAGGGCTTTTCTTCACCTCAACTCTGATACCATGTAAATTTATGTAGGTGTTCTATGCTTGATGCAACTTTACTTTTCACTACAGCAATCACATAAACAATCAAGTAAAACGCTGATAGAACATACCAAAGGATCTACAGAAGACAAACCATAAACATAAAAAATGTGGTGGTTCGTTACGACGGTCAACAGGATGCTTCAACCAGCAAAGTCTCCTTGGTTAGCCAACCCAGCATGTGTCACAACAGCCCTCAAAACAGCAACACGGTCAACACAAAGTCAACTCCAGAAAAGTCAACACAGGATAGCAGTAAGAAAGTCAACGCAGCTCGGTCTTCGATGAACCTTTGACCTCGGTTCTTGTGCCAATGTGTACGGCCTCCCAAAATCGAAGTCTCCACCAATTTTCAGCCTCTTTGGACCATGCGTTGACCAAAGTCAACGCTGGTCAAACTTCCGTGGAAACCCTAGCTATAGTAAATTCGTCCTTCCTGGCTACAGTAATTCGTTCTTCTTCCCACATGTGATCCGAAATTGCCTCCAAGGAGCTCGTACTAAATCAGAAGAGGAGAAGATGTGTGATGAGATGAGTGAAATGATCTCCAACGTTCACTGTATATATGTCCATCATTGAGGTGTGTGACACATCTGCTGGGGGTGTAAAATCTTAAGGCCGACCTCCACATATTTGAAATTATTAAAAAATAAATTCAAAATAAATGTTCTGCTCATTAGATTAAGATCAATTTTATATCGATCTTACACCTCTCCGAAAGAGGAACCCAATAAAAATATGGGTATCTTCATCTAAGCATCACAACATGGAGTTTGGACCTAGTTGTCCAATTTTAACACCTTTCCATTAACCATAAATGTCTATTTATAGTACAATGGGGTGACTCTTGGATTCCACATTCCAAGGTCACTTGGGCTCCTTTTGTGACTGTTTCGCTTCCACACCTACCCATAGAGGATTAGGTGTCCAACACATTTTCTCTTCAGATTGCAATCAATCAGTGATCAACTGACTACAACGAGTGCAACGGTGGATGATGCTGTGATAGTTAGGACTGCCCTCAATGCAGTCACGGATGAGTGGGAAACCTTTGTCCAAAGTACTTGGGCAGAGTGAACCTCCCAGATTGGGACAACTTGCGGTCAATTCTGCGTCAAGAAGAACTCCGCAGATTCACCAAGAGGCAGCACAACCCTGCATTGAGCAAAGTGAAGAAGGAAGATGAGGAAGATGCAACCTTGGCATCAAAGAAGCAACCAAAGAAGAAGGATCTTTCAAAGAGCAAGTGCTTCCAGTGTGGTGAAATGGGACATTTTGCCAGCAATTGTCTGGAGAAGAAAAGGGACAAGGAAGCATCTTCTTCCAAAGCAATTGTGGCAGATGATGGGTCAGGAGATGAGGCAGCCATGAGTGCTCATGAACCACGGAGGTGGGGTGACATGGATATGTAGAGAAACTACATAGAAGAAGGCAGGATCCCTGAGCGGCTCATCTCTTGGATTACAAACGAGCTACGATAACCTTAAGACAGTAGCGGGACAACTGGAGCAGTGGGTGCATAGATCACAGATGAAGCAGAGGCGGAGGCAGATCTGAACACCGGGAGGAGCAACGCAGAGCAAGGCAACAACAGCGTAGAAGCAGTAGCAACACAGACGCTGATGTGACTTCAACAGCGCAGAACAGAGCTGCTTACGCAGTGTAGAGCTGTAGCAGCACAGAAAGCTTCAGAGGGACAACACAGTGCAACAACAACGTGATAGATTTCAGCACAAGGGATTGATGTGACTTCAGTAGTGCAGAGGGAGTCTGATTACGCAAGCAGAGCTGTAGCTGTGCATTGTTTTTTAGATGCGAACACAAATTTGTAGCCTATGGAGCTTCAGTGATGAGGTTGTAACCCATTTGACCTGTCTATCAAAGATTGGGCAGGAGATTCAGTTGTTTCTCTCAACAACTGAAGTTGCAGTGCAGTAGATCAGCAGTGGCAGTGCTATGAGCAGCACAGATGCAGCATATTGAAAGGGAGCTCCAGTACAGAGGTTGCAGTGGCAGTGGCAGAGTCATGGGCAACAGTACATAATGGCAACAACGGTGCAGAGTTGAGTGGCAGCAGGCCAAGCTTCAGCAGCACAGAACCAATGCCCAAAATCATGTAATGCATAAGTGTGATGTATTGCTAGAGCACACCCTTGATGCTAAGAGGGAGTGTTGAGATTTTGTGTATTTGGGGTAGCATCAGTAGTGCTCTAGGTCCCAAATTTTGAGGAAGGACTAGAGTACACTTGATCTACAAGACCCAAAAATTGATTTGGGAAATTTCATCTGGTTTAGGAGATATTAAATTAATTAATTATTTTAATGTATTTCCTAAGTCAAAACTTAGGGAACTTAAATAATTAAAGTAAATTTAATTAAACATGTGATGAAATTGTCTTAAGTCACACTGATTAAGCTTTCTTTTAATCTTAGCCATTGATTCAAGATCTGATCATGGCCGTTTGTTTCCCAACGAGAAAAGTATAAAGGAAAGACTTGGGGTCATTTGTAAAGACACACAGAGGAAGAGCACTGAAACTAAGCTGAGATTCTAGGACAGGGTTTGCTAAGAATACTTAGAAGTGCTTCAACTGCAGAGAGGGGAATTTAGGCCAAGGGGATGATTTGATCCTGAGGTCTAGAATACACAAGAGGCAGAGATCAACTCAATGATAATACAAAATGAGGAGAGTAGCAGCAGCAAGGATAGCGCAGTCCCTCCAAGGACAACGTGATTTTCAGTAGGAAACCCTCAGAGGGTTACGCAGAGACCCTAAGGGGCAGTGTCGTGACTGCGTCACCCAGTTTGGGGTAACACAGTCTCTTCCGGAGCAGCGCTGAGGGTTTGAGGGGCTTCAGAGGCTGACGCAGAGGCTTTCAGGGGCAACGCTGGGGTTTCTAGGCCCTAATCTTGGCTGAGTACTGTAAATCCCATTTGAGGGTGTGGATCAGTCATTATTTTGGCCCTAGATTAGCTAGTGAGCTGTAGATCTAGTATATTCTCTGTCGGGTTTTCTAGATTTGGAACCCAGATTTGTGTATTCAGAAATATTCTTAATAATAAAACCCTCCAGCAGCCAGAGACCGGTTTTCTTGCATTGGGTTTTTCTGGGGGCTATTTGTCTAGAAATAACTGTCACTTTGTCTATCTGTGCATGAACTTGTTCTAGATCTGGATTGGTGGAGGTTTGTTATGTGTTTTGCTTCGATTTTAACTTGAATTTACTCAGTTAATAACTTGTCTAAGTAGGAGGAGTATAACCAGATTAACAATAAATAATTTCTGCATAAAGTGTAAAGATTCAGAGATTTCCACAATATTTAGAGGATGAGGACTTCAAGGAGGTGTATCAATAGTTGCAGAATTAGATTCATGTGCATGATGGCGACAACACTGTTGATCACCATCTCCAGGATGTATTACTCTACAGGCTGGATAAGTTATGTGTTCCTAAAGGTGAGCGATTGTCGTTGATTAGAGAGGCTCACACCTCTAAGGTTGCAGGGCACTTTGGTGTAGGGAAGACCGTGGCTAACTTGCAAAGGTAAGTGTATTGGCCCAAGATGCAAGAGTAGGTTTCTAGTTTCATAAGAGGATGCATGCTTTGTTGTACCAGCAAGCCTAGCAACAGGAAACAGGGTCTATAACATCCCTTACTTGTAACTACTCTTTGTTGGGAAAGCATTTCCATGGACTTTGTGGGAGGTTTACTGACAACTAGAAAGGGACATGACTACCTATTCGTGGTATTTGACAGGTTCAACAAGATGTGTTTTTCGATGCCCTGTAAAAAGACCATCAACGAGCAAGAAGCAACAAACTTGTTCTTTGGACAGGTCTGGGTGCACTTTGGGATACCAAGAAGCATCATTTTAGACAGGGATACAAGATTTCTCAGTGCATTCTGGACTACATTGTGGGAGAAGATGGACACAAAGTTAAAGAGATCTACAACATTCCATCCAGAGACAGATGGGTAGACAGAAGTAGTCAACAAGGCTTTTTTGCAACTTCTAAGGGGATACAACCAGAAGCATCCAAAGACCTGGTATGAAAATTTGGTATATATACAACATTATTACAGAAAAACGATCGACACTTCTACATGAAAGTCCCCATTTGAAACTCTTTTTGGATATTTTCTGCCTTCACCATTGGACATTGCATATGGGCAACAAGGATCAGTGAGGGAAGATCTTATAGGAGATGCTTTGAGGGCTGAAAATTTTATAGGGAAGATCGGACAGATCCTTCTACAGGTACAAGAAACACTGCAGAAGTCGCAGGAGAAGTATAAGGCTAGGCTTGATCATCACAGAACAAAGAAATCATTCAAGGTGGGAGACAGAGTATGGCTACAATTGAACAAGGAGAGGCTACAGGGGCCTGATAAGAAATCAAGGCTCTAAGGTATGGTCCCCTTTGAGATACTGGAAAAGGTTGGTGATAATGCCTATCGACTCAATTTACCAACATATATGAGCATTTACTCAGTTGTGAATGTAGAGGAACAAGTCCTACCTTCTGTGGAGGATTTGGCACCAGATGCTCAAGTAAAGTTGATAGAAGATACAGTTTTGCAGAAGAGGTCCAGAACTACAAGACATGGGCAACATGAACTTTGGTAGATTGGGTTGAAGGGACAATTTTCAGGCAAAGCTAAATGGTACACTAGAGAGGTGGAGGAAAAATTTCTTCACCTCATTTAGTAGAAGAAAAAGCCTCCCAAAATGGGGAGGTGTGATCCAGATGGTATCATTATATTGTTTGTCATCTATCTCGATGCATTCAGAGTGGAAAAAGTGGAGGAATCAGCTCACAGGAGCATTTTTACCGGCGGGGCCCAGTTTGGTGAAACGGGGTTTGAAGCCTTCCGGAAGCGTTTTGAGGCATCAAATGACGTTTTTTGGGGGTAAAACTTTGGCGTTTTAGCACAACACTAGTTTATGCTATTCTACACACAAATATCTTTACAACTACGCAAGAAGCGCGTTAATCAGAGTTTGTATGCAAAAGTTTTGCCACTCAAAATATGACCTTCCTGTTTTCACACCTATAATTCGGGATGATGCCGCAACAACCCCCATTATTCGTGTATAAGGGGCTAGCCACATGTTTATGATGTAAAAGACTCCAGAATAGTCTATATTGTAACTCTAGTTAAGAGTTGATGTAGTCAAACTTAACCACTAGTAGGCTATTAGATTATGTTATAACTGGGCCACTAGGAGGAATAGGCATTCCATTCCTTTGACACCATTTGTTCCATAACTGAGCAAAGATAGCCAAGAGGGATAGGAAGTAGAGCACACAAGGAGGATTTTTGCACTATAGCAGCCCACGAGCCACAAGCCTTACTTCTTTGTACCTGCATCCATATTTCCAGATAGAGAAAGAGAGCGAACCAGCCTCACCTTCTAGCTAGGTTTCTCCTGAAAGCGTTTCCCAGAGCATATTTTGTATCTTGTGTGTGTGTGTGTGTGTGTGCAAGCTTATTTTATCGTTCTCTATTTTACTGCATAATTTCTATTTGTATGCATGCAATAATTGCAGCTAAATGTACAGATCTTAAAGTTTAATAAAACTATAATAGTGTAGAATCTCAAATTTTTAATATAATATTATCAGATTTGTTGTGACCAACTGTCCAGTGGAATATCCATGACAATTTACGAATGAATTGTTGATTTTTGATAGCATTGGAAGTTCTCTAAGCCCCAAAGTTTGTGGAGAGGCCTAGACACTGGTGTTCCAAAGAACCCAGAAACCATTTGTGAAAATTCCTCTCGGATCATGTTTTATTGTCAAAATTAATTATTTTAATGGGGACCTAAAGTCTAACTTAGGGAAATTAAATAATTAAAAGTTATTAATAAAATAGAGTGACAATGATCTAGAAAGCGAAGATCAAGTTATGTTATAATCTTAGCCGTTGATTAGAGATCTAATCTCGGACGTTGATTTCTCAACGAGAAGACTATAAAGGAAGACTTGAGGGTCATTTGGAAAGACACGCTGAGTGAATCTAGAGATCAAATTCTTCTGACGGAGCAGTGCTCGGACAAAGATCGAATCTAAGTGATTCAGTGTAGTGAGCGGCAGAGGCAGTTATTGGTCGGAAGATCTTCTCTGGGACCAAGAGTACATAGAAGAGAGGCAGTAGAACCAACAGAGGAAGCAACACAACCACAAGGAGGTGTGATGCAGTCCCTAGAAAGGGTGACGTAGGCCCACGTAGGGCCCACATAGGGATTGTGCAGTGTTTCCAAGAGACACTCCCAGATTTTGCTGGAGATCGGGGTTTCTAAGCCGGGAGGGCTGAAACTTGATTTTCCGAGAGGAAAATCGATTTAGAGAGGAGGTGACGCAGGCTGTACAACCATCCCCACGTAGGCCTATGCATCTACTGCGTAGAGGCAACTAGGGTTTCGCTAGTTCTGATTCGGATCATCCAGGACTTGTAGTGTGAGGTAAAACTCACTATATTTTTGTCTGTCGTGATTTCTCTGTACTGGATAGCCAACAAGGCATCCAGAGATTGTATTTAGAAACTGCTGCTTAATAATAAAAACCCTAAGATCTGCTGCACTGGTTTTCTCGCATTGGGTTTTTCGGGGACTTAGTCCAAAATAAAGGTGTCCTATGTGTGATTGATTTCTTGCTCAGTTTCCTTGTTTCAGAATCATATTTAATTAAGTGTAGGCTGCTTCAGTAGTTTACTTCAATAATTCATAATGCATTCTGAATTAATTCTATAAATGTAATTTACATACTAGGAGAAGTAAACTTAGATAGTTGCAGTAGGATTCCTAAGTTTGTCAGATCTAGGAATTTTCACATGGTACCAGTGCATTTGATATGAAGCAGGAAGAGCGAATCTAACATTGAAGTGAAGGTCGAACTGCTGCAACAGGAGCAAATCGAATCCCTAGAGGGATTGCAGAGTTCTAGCCACGAGGGCTAATTTTTCGAGGATTGTCTCTCTTTGAGTGAGTCGACAGAGAGGTAGGACTTCTTGTTCGAAATTTTGCCGAGGCAGAGGGAGCAGCGCAGAGCCTTCACACAAAGCAAGAGGGACGCAGTTTTTTCTGTAGGTAGTTGCTAGGCAGAGAATCGTCAAAAGAAAGAAACGAGCACATAGCGGGGAATTCTTCCTTGGTGAGTTCGTAGCCGAGGAATTCAACATTTTTCGAAGATCTGAGCAGCAGATCCGGGCAACAGATCTACGAGCTCCACAAGGAGTGCGTAAGCCTGCCTAGTGCTATTTAGTGGGTGAAGAAGAGGAAGCAGTTTGACTGTATTCGACAGAGATGGCAGCCAATGGGTTGCATGACACTGAGGGAATTTATTCCTCAGAGAATTCCGAGCCAAGGAATTCGATTTCTCACTGCAGAGAAGTAGTAGTCGGGAGCGGATCTACTTACTTCAGTAGGGAGTGTGTAGAGCCAGTTAGCAGATGCATAGAGGAGAAATTAGGCATTCGACATTTTGGCGAGATCATTTCCTTCTCCAGTTTTGAGTTTTCATATTTTTGCAGCTCTAGAGGGATGGTCGTACGAGATTGCCAGAGAAGGCTGTGTGAGTTATCCAGAATGCAGATCTGGGCTCCAGATCTACTTCCAGTTGCCAGACGTAGTTGTTTGATGAAGTGCGAGTTGTCTAGTGCGAGTTGCAAAGGGAGGAAGGGTCTCAACTAATGACTAGGCTTGGAAGGGGCACCAGACCTAGGAGGAGGAGTATAATACTCCAGAGGAGCCCACCTCTTGGATCACAACGTTGCTACGCGTGCCCATAATCAACAGTAGCAGGATGGAGGAGTTTTCAGTGGGAGTCGAGAAGTGATGGAGTGAGAGTTATAGTAGGTAGCAGGGCCTACTTCTGGAGCAGCGCAGAGCAGAGCAACAACAATGTAGAGCAAAGCAGCAGTAGCGCAGTGCACAACAGTGCAACGCAGTGCAGAGCAGCAACAACGCAGTGCTTTAGAGGGACAACGCAATAGCTATCAATAGTCAGAGTCTTCAGCATCGAGGTGCATCCACTGAACACTTGTTCAGTCTTTGGGCGATTTTAGCTGCTTCTCTCAACAACTGAGTTGCAGCGCAAATGCAGTGTTAGCAGCATAGCAGATGCAACACTTGAGAGGGAGCTGTAGTACGGATGCAGTAGTGGCAGTGGCAGTGTCATGGGCAACAATACAGTTGTAGCAACAATGCAGTGGTTGGTGGACAGCATAAGTAGTGCAAAGGATGCTTCAAGGTCAGAGCATTATGCAACAAGCATATGGTTAGAGCACTTTCCTCGCTAAGAGGGAGTGTTGATTTTTGGTAGCATCGGAAGTGCTCTAAGCCTCAAATTTTGTAGAGAGGCTTAGACACTGGTATTCCAAAGACCCAGAAACCGTTTGTGAAAATTCCACTCGGATCATGTTTTATTGTAAAAATTAATTATTTTAATGGGAACCCTAAGTAACTTAGGGAAATTAAATAATTAAAAGGTATTAATAAAACAAAGTGAGAATATCTAGAAAGCGAAGATGAAGTCATGTTATAATCTTAGCTATTGATTAGAGATCTATTATTGGCCATTGATTTCTCAACTAGAAGACTATAAAGGAAGACTTGAGGGTCATTTGGAAAGACACACTGAGTGAATCTAGAGATTGAATTCTTTTGACGGAGCAGTGCTCGGACGAAGGTCAAATCTATAAGTGATTCAGTGCAGTTATCGGCAGAGGCAGTTATTGGTCGGAGGATCTTCTCCAGGACCAAGAGTACATAGCAGAGAGGCAGGAGAACCAACAGAGGAAGCAACGCAACTACCAGGAGGTGTGACGCAGTCCCCAGAAGGGGTGACGCAGGCCCACGCAGGGACTGTGCAGTATTTCTAAGAGACAATCCAAGATTTTGTTGGAGATCGGGGTTTCTGAGCCGAGAGGATTGAAATTTGATTTTCCGAGAGGTAGACCGATTCAGAGAGGAGGTGATGCAGTCCACAACCATCCACACGCAGGTCTACGCATCTATTGCATAGAGGTAGCGCCAAGGGAGCCGGGGTTTTGCCAGTTCAAATCTGGGTCAGTGAGGACTTGTAGTGTGAGGTAAAACTCACTATATTTTTGTCTACTGTGATTTCTCTGTACTGGATAGCCAGCAAGGCATCTAGAGATTGTATTAAGAAACTGCTGCTTAATAATACAAACCCTAAGATCTGTTGCACCGGTTTTCCCGCATTGGATTTTTCTGGGGACTTAGTCCAAAATAAAGGTGTCCTATGTGTGATTGATTTCTTGCTCAGTTTCCTTGTTTCAGAATCATATTTAATTTAGTGTAGGTTGCTTCAGTAGTTTACTTCAATAATTCATGACACATTTTGAAATAATTCTATAAATGTAATTTACATAATAGGAGAAGTAAACTCAGATAGTTGTAGTAGGATTCCTCAGATTGTCAGATCTAGGAATTTTCACATGAATGGGGGAGGTGTAAAAAATGTCACTAGCGTGATGAACTTATGGAAAAGACTTAGACCCTTGGGACCTAGTTACTAAGGAAGTTGCTCTAGAGTGTCTTTTAAACTTAATTAATTATTTTCACTTTTTAGCGATAAATAATTAATTGAGTTTTTTCACTCACGTCCTCCAAAGTTGGAGTGCGTCTTAATAACTAGTCCTTGAGTGTGTTAAGTCTACGGTCAATGCATATTACCATGCTAGGCATCATCTTCAGTCCCGCGGAATTGCATTAGGTTTTATTAGGATTTTTTAATAATCAAAATTTTCCCTTAGAACAGGAATTTGTAATTAGAATTTATGTAACAGATAAAAAAGTGGTACTAGGAAATATTGTATGGCATGTGAGTATTCATTTTTCATCCTTATAGTACCAACATTATTCTAGTACCTACTTTAGGGTGGAAAATATTAAGTTTTCATCATGAAAACTTATTTTTACTCAAAAAATGAGGGAAAAAGGCATGAAAAATCAGATATTAAATAACTGGGAACATGTTGGAAACATGTTTCTAGTCAACTGACTCTCTCAATCACTTAAGAGGAGTGACTAAGCAAAAGAGGCAGTTAAGCTACAAGTCAAAAGCCAAGTCAAGGGGCCGAATTAGTGAGGCCGAGTTGCTGCCAGCAAGGCTGAGTTTGAAGGCTGAGCTGTTCAATGATGGGGGGGCATGAGCTTGAAGGCCAACTGAGGTCGAGTTATAGTAGAGTTCAAGGACGAGTTGGAAGGGAGGTAGTGTGAGTTCACTCTGCCTCACCCCTCTTGGAAGCCCATTCCCTCTATGCATTTCTACACTTGGCCATACACACTGCACTTGGAGCTGCACAGGCACACTTGGAGGGATATGCAACCCTCTTTTGGCACTCTTGGAACTCGTGTTACTCTTGGATCTGCACATTGCTTCATTGGGATTGTCATCTCTCCAATTGGAAATTCGGCCTTCTCTTTGGATCTCCTCCTTCTCATTGGGATCTCCTCCTTCAAAACTTATAAATGGAAGCTCCCTCCTCTTGTTCAAAAGGGTTGGAAGCTTGGGGAACTGCTGCCATTTTTTGTAATTGCTATATCATTGTTTAATAAAAGAAGGCTTTTGAGGTTCATGGTGCTTTGAATCTTGTGTGGTTGCTTGGAGTACAATGGGAGCATAATTGTTTTAATTGTATTTGCTTTAAGATTATTGATGTAATAGGCCTTTGAAGGGATGTTGTCACCTAGTAGGAGTAGACTCTTTAAATTCAGTTATTTGACTAGTCTACTTGTTTTCTTACATTTTGAAGTTTAAGATTATATGTACATCTCGATTGACTGACACATTTTCAAGATTTCAGGTGTAGGGTGAAGCTATCTATTAACGATTTTTCTTGGCAAAGATCTTAAGGAATAGCAGCTGCCTCAAAATTTGAAGACTTGGGATCCTCCTCAGTTGGAGTACCCATCTTCAAATACAAAAGAATGCCATTCCCACCTAGCACCAAGATAAATCTCCAAAAGCCTTGAAGATTTCTCCAACATCTTTTTCTTCTCTTCTTTCTTAAAATTCTAAAATATTTCCTGAATCTCTCTTGGTTCAATTTTGAAGAGTTTCATTGATAAATCTAGCATTGTGAATGCTAAATTAGCTGCTGTCCTAACAACAGTAAAATCAGCTAAGAAAAAGTCAAGTTATCTTGGCTATTCCTTAGTTGCATAGTGTATAAATTTATAACTTTCATTCTATCATTTCACTTGGTATCTTTGGGGTTTTATCCACTAACATTTGTGGGTGTTCCAAGGCATTTTTGGGCATATTTTACACTTTTTTTCTTGTTAGTTTTTAGCAGGTCAGCGAAATTACAAGGGGAGGTGTTGCCCGATTTTGGTCAAATTGGAGCATTCAAACACCCGGAAGGAACTTCATACAGTTCTTTGTAAAACAAGGATTTCTACCATCATTGTAACTTTAAAAACCACTATTCTCCCTTTATTCGTAAGGGATACCATCACCTAACAAAGCCTTGTAATCTTGAGGGAGCTAGGAGAGTCTCCTAGTGTTAAAGTTGGCAACTAGGGATCAATTCCCTCATTTGGCAGCTCCTCTTTTGATGGCATTCTTCATCCTTGAAGCACACTTGATGGCATCATTCTTCATTTGAAATTTTGGAATTTTTCTCCACCTACAAATGCCTCAAAATCAAGTTGGCCCCAAGTTGCCCTTCTTCAAGTCGGCCCAGTGATGAATAGACACGTCTTTTCACCCAACGTCAGCCACTATAAATACACCATATGTCCTCATTTTGGCACTTCATCACACAACACATCCTCTCTTCTGATTGGTTCATACACATCTGTGGCAACAAATTCATCTCACGCATGTGGAGGGTGGACTAGGCATCTTTAACCTCTGCGTTGACTTTCTTCTGCAGCAGACTTTGACCAGCATTGACTGAGGACTTAGGAAGACCATTTAACTGCGCGTTTTGACTTGGAGAGATTCTGTTTGGGCAGGCCACATCTTCTGACACAGATTCCGAGGTTTTCTGGGCAGGTTGACCACAGGCAGGCTGCAGACTTTGACCACAGGGTGTTGGCTTCGGTTGACCGAGTTTTGATCTCTGTTTTGGGCTGACTTTGACTCACTGAAGAAGCCAAGTTCCTTGCTGATTTGACTGAGCTGATTGGAGGCCATTTAACAACTGTTTGACCACTGTTGATTGAGCTGGCTAGGGTACGTTGACTGGTGTTGACTATTACAGAATTGTTGACCAAATTACTTTGATCGGATTGGGTCTCATCTCATTGGTTGGTCTAATTCATTGGCAAGTCAACATTTTGACTTTGACTATTGTACTAAATTGGATTTTCTCTCTCTGCTGAACATTTGATATTTGATAATAAGAAGGATTGATTAAGGGATTTCCCCCTCTGGGGGTTTTCCCTGGCTTTAGCCAAATATCTGTGTTCTCTTGTCTTGACTTGTCTTCTTCTTATTATTATTCATGTTCTATCTACAGTTACTGTCGATGTTGATATAATGGTTAATGTGATTGCTATTGAAATCTAAGTGGAAATTGTCATTGGGCTAATAAAATGACATTGAAGTAATTGTTACAAGCATAGAACATGCCATTGTTATGTAAAACTTAACACCTAGGGATTCCATTTACCCTTACACAGCAGGGGGCGTCTTGTGTTTGGTGTATCATTTTCATAGTGTGCTTGTATTGGGCTTAAAATTAACCTTGCACCACAAAACACTAGAGTAGATTTCATTTTCATTAGATTATATTTCAATTTATGTTTTATATTAGATATCATTTTTTGCAAAAGTAACGCACCCTTCAAGCTCTATTATGCTCTATGGCATTGAAAGCCTAGCTTGATCCTTGCGCATGATCGAAGAGGGCTTGTTGGTTGATTTAGTTTAACTAGGGAAAACATCTTATTTTTTATTGTGAGCTGGGGCAACAGTAAAGGTTGACTTGTGAAAGCAGGATAGGAGCTAGTTTCTCCTATCGTTGGATCTCGTTGCAACTGGTTGACTTGTGAAATCAGGGGATTAGTCATTGAAGTGAATCTTCCTCTTGTTGGATCTCCTTGTATATTTCTCTACCTCATTCAAAGGATAAAGATCAATGCGGAAACACACAATAGATTAGTTTCATTTTCTTGCAATCACACAGGTCACATACCCACATTTCCATTGTGCACTCACTTAACCAATAAATATAAATCCAAGTGAAATCAAATTTAATAAAATTTACCAAGAGCACTCTCCACAACATTTCTACAACATACAACACTTGGGCTATCATTTCATTTGCTAGATTTATTTTCAAGTGCAAGTACTGTGGGATTTCATTTTCAACCACAAGCATTTACTTTGACACTAGTCTATATTGCTATGTATTTCTGTCATTTGATTATTTGCTCATCTTGTATATTGATAGTGAATGCCATTATTTGCTTATCTATCTTTCATATTGTATGTTGATGGTGAATTACTATTGTAATATATTTAACTCCTAGAAGAATTTCTTTTTAACTACAGCTTAATTAGCCTTAGTTGTTTTTGGGGACTACCCCCTTGGCTTCACTAGGAGTTAGCTTAGGTGGAGGAGTTGAGATTTGAATGATAACAACTCAACTCGAGACTTGCCCCCAAGGCCACACTTAGTGGATTAAAGCTTTCTTCCATGTTAACCCAAGGTGTGGATTAGGGGGCAACAAGCTGAAATGTCATTCAGTTTGGAAGAAGTAGCTGTGTTATATCAGATTTACTTATCCAACTTTCAGCAGGGAATGCCATTTTCAGAAAACATGTAGTTAGTCTTCAAGTCAAAGCCAATGTAGATAAACTAGCTGTCTTTGCTTGTGTAGGTAGCAGGCTTGTGCATGGCTGGTGTATGTAATAATCTTAATGTACATGTACCCTGATTTTTATTGTAATATATGTTGCATTTTCAAAAATGATTTTATTATTATTTATATATGGTTCCAAATGTTCAAGAATCAGGTGGAACTTAGTGGCTTATGTTTTTCAGTTACTGTTCATAATTTAGTCATGTAATCAAGGTTTTGTCTTTCTCTTGTGGCTTATGTTTTTCAGTTACTGCTCATAATCTGGTCATGTAATCAAAGTTTTCAGTTTCTCTTGTGCGATGGCATTGCCATACAAATCATCTAACTGTGCATATGATAGGAATTGGTCTAAGTTTTCGAATATATGAAAACAATGTCTTAAAATATTATGGGACAAACAATAAGATTTCTGGAATATATGGTTTCAAATATTACAAAATCAGTTGGAGCTTTGTGGCTTGCGTTTATCAATTACAGTTCATGGGAGACTTACAATTCTGTAAAACATGTTTTTATTTCTCAGTTATTTTTCTTGTAATTAGTTTTAGAGTTTTTCATTTTGGTTACTTACGGCATCTTATTTTATTTTATAGGTTCACTGCACAGAAGAGCTTGATCGAATTTTGGGACTTGATGGATTAGAACTTATTGGAATCAATAATCGGGACCTTGGTCAGTTTTTTTCTTCCTGCAAAGATTGATTTTCTGGTGGTTTGTCTTTTAATATTGTCCTACATATGTCTATTATATTTGTCCTTCACTAATTTTGTTTTTTATAAATTGTTGACACCTATCTTTGGGATTAGGAAAATCCATGTAAATATTGTAAATAGAAAAATAAAGAAAATTCAAAGACGAAGAGACATTGCGAGGTGAATCCCAATAGTCTCCCTCTCCTTTTATATATCCATGTTCTCTTATAATGCAAAAATACAATTGATTTGTGGAGTTACCCTCCTGGCCTGACATGGTCTCAGAGCACAAGTCCCAAATTTAGTTTCATGTATTGTAACTCCTGCTAGTTTCATGCCATTAAACACTGTCCCTTTGTTCTCTTTCCCAAGTTTCTATGCTTTTCGACAAATACGAATGATCTCTGCAATATTCTCTGGAAGTCGTTGAATTGGTTGTCTGTTCATTAAAATGAGACTGTCCGAGTATGTAGACTGTGCGGTTGAATGTGTGAGACTGTATTTTGAGCGTTGTGTTGAAAACCGAATGACTTGGCTACAATGAGTTGTGGGTGTTCTGCTGTGTGATGGTGAATGTTGCGTGGCAATAAAGACCGTGTGTGCATAATTGTAAATTTATGTAGATGTTCTATGCTTGATGCAACTTTACTTTTTATGACAGAAATCACATAAACAGTCAAGTAAAATGCTGATAGAACATACCAGTGGATCTATAGAAGACAAACTAGAAACAGAAGAATGTGTTGGTGCGTTACGGCGGTCAGCAGGATGCTTCAACCAACAAAGTCTTCTTGGTCGGCCAACCCAGCTTGTGTCACAACAGCCTTCAAATCAGTCACCTAGTCAACTCAAAGTCAACCCCAGAAAAGTCAACACAGGGCAGCAGCAATAAAGTCAACGCAGTTTGGTCTTCGGTCAACCTTTTGACCTCGGTTTTGTGCCAATGTGTACAGCCTTCCAAAATCGAATTCTCCACCAAATTTCAGCCCTTTTGGACCATGCATTGACCAAAGTCAACGCTGGTCAAACTAGCGTGGAAACCCTAGCTGCGGTGAGCTGCAGTAAATTCGGTCAACCCTTGCTGCAGTAATTCGTCCTCTTTCCCACATGTGAACCGAATTTGCCTCCAAGGAGCTCGTACTAAATCAGAAGAGGAGATGTGTGTGATGAGAGTGAGTGAAATGATCTCCAACGTTGACTGTATATATATCCATCATTGAGGTGTGTGACACATCTGCTGGTGTGTAAAACCTTAAGGCCGACCTACACATATTTGAAATTATTAAAAATAAATTCAAAATAAATGTTCCGCTCATCAGATTAAGATCAATTTGATATCGATCTTACACCTCTCCGAAAGAGGAACCCAATAAAAATATTGGTGTCTTCATCTGAGCATCACAACATGGAGTTTGGACCTAGTAGTCCAATTTTAACACTCCCTCTCAACTAGGGAGAACTCCATCCACCTGTGCAGTCAAACATCGTGCGTCATCACGCTGTAACTTGCTTTGCTAGCCTCTTTATTTTAGAACAGAAGTGGGTTAGTCACAAAGACATCATTCCCCAGCTGACAAATTCAGCTCAGAGGTCCGAAACCTCTATCAGACTCACAAAGAGTCTCATACCAACCCGAAGTTGGTTTACCTGACCCGAAGTCAGCTGGAGGTCCGAAACCTCACTATACTTGATCCCAGATCAAGTGGTTGGACCGTGCCATCCTAGATAGAGAGTACAACAATCTCTGATGCGTCCATTAGTCTTTGCTACTAGTCTCTAACTTTTCCCACCTCATTGGCCAAATGAGAGGTACTTCCCATGATCCCTGAACTCAATGGCTAGGATGCATACGAGGCACAGATAATGAGAGGTGAACCAACTCAAAATCACAACGGTGGGGCCCAAACACACCAACAAGGTTCGGCAAGCCTAGCCTTGTGGTTGCTTATAGCTTCGAGAAGCTATCCCCAAAGCCCCCCAGAGCTCATCGTCCAACAAGACCCACATCATAGGGTCGTTCCACGATACCAAGACTCTCACGGAAGGTTAGGAACTTGACCTTCCCCAGGGGCTTTGTGAGAATATCCGCAACCTGCTCATCAGTTCCTATATGATTGAGCCTTATGGTGCCTTGCTGTACCATGTCCCGGATAAAGTGGTACCTGATATCAATATGCTTGGATCGATCGTGGAACACTGGATTTTCGAACAAGCGAATCCCACTCTGGTTATCGCAGAGTATCACAATGGTATCTAGCACATGTCCGAACAACTCACTAAAGAGCTTTCGCAACCAAACTGCTTCACAACAGGCCATACTTGCTGCAATGTATTCGCCCTCTGCGGTGCTCAAAGCCACCGACTTCTACTTCCTGCTCATCCATGAGATCGAAGCAGAACCAAGATTGAAGCAGCATTCCGGTGTGCTCTTACGATCCACCACACTGCTAGCCCAATCGACATCAGTATATCCAAGGAGTGTCACGCTCCTGGTAGTGTATCTCAGCCCATGGTTTATCGTGCCCCGAAGGTATCTCAGAAGATTCCTGGCACCAACCCAGTGAAATTGATGAGGCTCAACCATCTGTTGAGTCAAAGTGTTCACTGCAAAACATATATCTGGACGGGTGTTCACTAAGAACATCAGGGCCCTTACGAGTTGACGATACTCAGTAGGATTTGACAATACGGGCCCAGCAGCGCTGCCACTCAACTTCTTGAAGTTGAGTTCCATTGGTGTTGACACGGACTTGCAGTCCACCATACCAAATCTTTCCAAAAGCTTCACAATGTATTTTCCTTAAGAAAGGAAAATCTCGCCAGGTCTCTGCCAGACTTCCAGGCCTAGGAAGTAGTGCATCAGTCCTAGGTCCTTCATCTCGAACTCAACAGCGAGCTCCCTCTTGCACTGATGAATGAGAGGGTCCGCACCTGTTTGGAAGAGGTCATCCACATATAGCACCAGGATGAGAGGTTTTCCCTTGACAAATTTGAAGTAAAGGTTCGGATCAACATTACTTCGAGTGAAGCCCAACTTCATCAAGTAGCTATTTATCCTCTCGAACCAAGCTCTGGGTGCTTGCTTTAGCCCATAGAGGGCCTTCTTCAACCTGCAGACATGGGTGTCCTGATCCTGGACTTCGAACCCCAGAGGTTGCTCCACATATACCTCTTCCTTTATCGCACCATGCAGAAATGCGGTCTTCACATCCATCTGATGAAGACTCCATCCTTGCGTAGCAGCAAGGGCTATAGTAGATCGAATGGTGGTGTATCGGGCCACAAGTGCAAATATGTCATTATAATCTATGCCTTCCTTTTGAGAGAAGCCACAGGCAACGAACCTTGCCTTGAATTTTTCAGCACTTCCATCAAATCCATGCTTGATCTTGTAGAGCCATTTCAAGGTGACAACTGCTTTGTCCTTTGGTCTTGGAACCACATCCCAGACATCATTCTTCATAATGGACTCATACTCTTCGTGCATAGCATCCTTCCAGACTTGATGCTTTACGACTTCCTCAAAGGATCCAGGCTCGGATTGTACAATAGTACTCATGGCTGCTAGATACCCTTGGTATCTATTCGACTTCTTGCTTTCACATAATGTCCCCCTTGGGGCAGCATGTCTCTCAGCATCCTCGAGAGTGTCCCTGAGCCATGATGGTCTCTTTCCCAGTGAAAGAGGTGGATCAATCGGGTCCATCGGTCCTTCAACATCAGGCATTGTTTCATCCTTCGGATCCTCTTGATTTCCAGGCCTTGCTTCATTATCTTCCTCAGATCTCGGAAGATTGACTACTTTCCTCAGGGAAGTATCTTCGTCAAAGGTGACGTCGTGGCATATCTCCACTTCCTTCTGACCAGGCACATAGACTCTATAGGCCTCCGAAGTTTCAGTATAGCCCACAAACATTCCTTTCTTCCCAGAAGCATCCAACTTGCTCCTCTTTTCTTTTGGCACATGAACATAGATGGTACATCCAAAAACTCTAAAATGTGAGACATCAGGTTTCTTACCAGAGAAAACCTCTTCGGGAGTTTTGGATTCTAGAGCGGAATGCGAGCATCGGTTTTGTATGTACATGGCAGTGTTCGCAGCTTCTCCCCATAGAAACTTTGGCAGACCTTAGTCACATAGCATGGCACGGGCAGCTTCCACAATGGTCTGGTTCTTTCGTTCAGCAACACCATTTTGCTCAGGAGTATAGATAGTTGTGGTCTCCCTCTTAATGCCAGCTTCTCTGCAAAAGTCCTTGAACTCATTTGTCTCATATTCAGTGCCATTATCAGTTCTCAAAATCTTGATCTTCTTCCCTGTCATATTTTCCACCAAGGCTTTGAATGTATGGAACCACATGAAAGCCTCATCCTTCTTCTTTAAGAAGTATATCCAGGTTTTGCGAGAGAAGTCATCTATGAACGTCATATAATATGAACATCCTCCCAAGGATGTCACGGGAAGCATACCAGATAGATCAGAATGGATCAATTGCAAGACATCAGATGTCTTTGTGACACTAGAGGGGAAAGGTCCCCTTGTATGCTTTCCTTCAGCACAACCCTTACATACACCTTCAGGATTATTTGGAAACTCGGGCATCCCTGTCACCACCTTCCTTACTTTGGGAAGGGCTTTTTAGTGAAGGTGTCCAAACCTTCGGTGCCATAGTTTAGTCTGTCGAATAGTATCACATGTCATTGCTCCCAGTGGGCTTCCTCGAACCTGGTAGAGTGTATCAACTGTAAACCCAATTGAGATAGCTTCCTTGAAGCTCTTCTTCCACATGAGCACCTTTCCATCTGTGAATGCCACATTGAAACCTTTGTCTTCCATGGCCGATATAGACACAAGGTTCTTCTTCAAATTTGGTACTTAGAGTAGATCCTGCAAGTGAAGGATTTGACCTTGAGACAAGTGGAGGGTCACAGTCCCTATCCCTTTCACGGGATATGTGGCATTATCTCCAAATATAATTTCCAGATTAGTATCCTTCGCAATCATATTAGAAAGTGCTTCCTTGAACCCAGTGATATGCCTTGAGGCACCACTATTTATCAACCAGACATCCATGGTGTCGGGTGGGGATGTAACAGAGAGGGCGGATACAAGAATGTATTCATTTCTTTTGTCAACAACATGTGATTCCTCATACCTGGAGTTTCTTGACCTTTTGAAAGGTTGATCATTTCCGCCAGAGGAAGCCTTCCTTTTTCCCTTGAACCTGTTGTTCCTTTGATTGCCATTCCTCCGGTTGTTGTTGTCATCACCATCGGGAGAATCCTTCTTGAAAGGACATTCTCTATCATAGTGACCAGGCCTATGACATGTGAAACACTTGCCCTTCTTTCCTTGGGCCCTAGCTTTTCCCTTATTCTTCGGACCACTAGAGTTCTTCTTTCTAGAATGAGCAGCGTATGCAGCATTTCCTCCATTTCCATACTCCTTCATTCTTGATTCTTCTTGAACGCATCTTGACAGTACTTCGTCAAAGTCAGGTATCACATTATTATTTAGAATGGTAGTGTTGAACACATGCCATTCAGATGAGCGCCCTCCAAGTGCGGTGAGTACCATCTCTCGATCAACTATTGTCTCCCCAATAGCTAGTAGATTGTTCCTGATTTTAGTCAGCTTCAGAAAGTATGATTGGACAGACTCATCCCTGCCTTTCTTTAGATTCTTTAATTGATCCTTGAAGAATAGTACTTGATTCGCATTGTTGGCCTTGAACATGAGGATCAATTTATCATACATCTCTTTGGTTGTGCCCAACTCAGAGATGTAGGCCACCAGGCTTTTATGAATGGATTCCCTGATCATCAGCTTTGCTTTGATCTCCCCCTTCTTGTACTTTGTTTTGGCAGCAACAGTAGCAGTGGATGGAGGTTCTTGGATTTTACCCTGCACATAGTCCATGACATCTTGGTCTTCCAATTTGAGATCCAATATCATTTTCCAAGCATGGAAGTCATCCTTCGAAGTCAATTTGTCATCCTCCTTGAAGCTATAGCTTGTGGAACCCATTATCCTCTCCGGTGATTGCTACAAATAGGGCTTGTCTTCACCTCAGCTCTGATACCATGTAAATTTATGTAGATGTTCTATGCTTGATGCAACTTTACTTTTTATTACAACAATCACATAAACAAACAAGTAAAATGGCCGATAGAACATACCAAAGGGATCTATAGAAGACAAACCAAACTTAAAACAAGAATGTGTTGGTGCTACTACGGTCGCCATGATGCTTCAACCAAGAAAAGTCTTCTTGGTCGTTCGTTAAATTTGGACAACTGGGTCGGATGCTCAGATTAAGTGGCTAATATTTTTGTTGGATTCCTCTTTCGGAGAGGTGTAAAATCCATATAAAATATATCTTAATCCGATGAGCAGAACATTTATTTGGAATTTATTATTTATAATAAATTATATGTGTAGGTCGGCCTTAAGGTTTTACACCCCCAGCAGATGTGTCACACACCCCAATGATGGATATAAATACAGGCAAAGTTGGAGAGCATTTCACCACAACTCAACACACATCTTCTTCTCTCATCTGATTTAGTACGAGCTCCTTGGAGGACAAGTTCAGCCCACATGTGTGAAGAAGAAGAAGGACGAATCTGTACGGCTGAGCTGAAGGACGAATTTCTGCAGCTAGGGTTTTGCTGGAAGTTTGACCAGCGTTGACTTTGGTCAACGCATGGTCCGAAAGGGCTGAAAATTGTTGGAGAGTTCGATTTTGAGAGGCCGTACATATTGGCACAGAAATCGAGGTCAAAGGGTTGACCAAACTGTTGCTGCGTTGACTTTTAGCTTGCTGCCCTGCGTTGACTTTTCTGGACAGTGTTGACTTTTCTGGAGTTGACTTTGGTTGACTCGGTAGTTGATTGGAGGATTGTTGTGACACATTCTGGGTTGGCTGATCAAGGAGACTTTGCTGGTTGAAGCATCCTGTTGACCGCCGTAACGCACCATCACATTTTTTCTGTTTCTGGTTTGTCTTCTATAAGATCCACTTATATGTTCTATCAACATTTTACTTAATTATTTGTGTGATTGCTGTAAGAAAAGTAAATTTGCTTCAAGCATAGAACATCTACAAAAATTTACATGGTATCGGAGCTGAGGTGAAGACAAGCCCTATCTTTAGCAATCACCATCGGAGGAAATGGGTTCCACAAGTTTTGAATTCAAGGAGAATGACAAGTTGACTGGAAGGGATGACTTCCATGCCTGGAAGATGATATTAGATCTCAAATTGGAAGACCATGATCTCTTGGATCATGTACTGGGTAAGATTCAAGAACCTCCATCCAATGCTACCGCTGCTGCTAAAAACAAGTATAAGAAGGGGGAGATCAAAGCAAAGCTAATGATCAGGGAATCCATACATAAAAGTCTGGTTGCCTACATATCTGAGCTAGGCACATCCAAGGAGATGTATGATAAATTGATCCTTATGTTTAAGGTAAACAATGTAAACCAAGTGCTATTCCTCAAGAATAAATTGAAGAATATGAAGAGGGGCCAGGATGAGTCTGTTCAAGCTTACTTTCCGAAATTGACCGAAACAAGGAACAATCTGCTGACTATTGGGGAGACAATAGCCGATCGTGAGATGGTTCTCACCGCACTTGGAGGACTCCCATATGAATGGCAAGTATTCACTACTACCATTCTCAATAATAATACCATTCCTAACTTTGACGAGCTTCTCTCTAGATGTATGCAAGAAGAAACAAGGATGAAGGAATTCGATAATGACAGAAATGTTGCCTATGGTGCTCATTCTCGAAAGAAGAACTCTGGTGGTCCTAAGGACAAAGGAAGAACAAGGGCCCAAGAAAAGAAGGGTAAGTGTTTCACTTGTCATAGGCCCGGTCACTATGCTAGAGAATGTCCCTTCAAGAAGGATTCTCCCGATAGTGATGATAACAACAACAACCGAAGGAATGGGAATCGAAGAAACGACAGATCTAAAGGAAAGAGGAAGGCTCCCTCTGGTGGAAACAATCAACCTTCGAAAAGGTCTAGAAACTCCAGGTATGAGGAGTCTAATGCCGTTGATAAAAGAAATGAGTATATTCTTGTATCTGCTCTCTCTGCTACATCTCCGCCCGACACTATGGATGTCTGGCTGATAGATAGTGGTGCCTCAAGACACATCACTGGTTTCAAGGAAGCACTCTCTGACATGGTTGAGAGGGATACCAATCTAGAAATTATCCTTGGAGATAATGCCACGTATCCCGTGAAAGGGCCAGGGACTGTGACCCTCCACTTGTCTCAAGGACAAGTCCTACGTTTGCAAGATGTACTCTATGTACCAAAATTGAAGAAGAACCTTGTGTCTGTATCAGCCATGGAAGACAAAGGTTTCAATGTAACATTCTCTGATGGAAAGGTGCTCATGTGGAAGAAGAGCTTCAAGGAAGCTATCTCGATTGGTTTTAGAGTTGGTACACTCTACTAGGTTGGAGGAAGTCCGCTGGGAGCAATGACTTGTGATACTATCCAACAAACCGAACTATGGCACCGAAGGTTTGGACACCTTCGTTACAAGGCCCTTCCCGAAGCAAGGAAGGTGGTGACAGGGATGCCTGACTTTGGAAATAATCATGAAGGTGTATGTAAGGGCTGTGCCGAAGGAAAGCATACAAGGGGACCTTTCCCCTCAAGTGTCACAAAGACATATGATATTTTGCAACTGGTCCATTTTGATCTATCTGGTATGTTGCCCGTGACATCCCTGGGAGGATGTTCCTACTACATGACATTCACTGATGACTTCTCTCGCAAAACCTGGATATACTTCTTGAAGAAGAAGGATGAGGCTTTCATGTGGTTCCTTACCTTCAAAGCCTTGGTGGAAAATATGACCGGAAAGAAGATCAAGATTTTGAGGACCGACAATGGCACTGAATATGAGTCAAATGAGTTCAAAGACTTTTGCAGAGAAGCTGGCATCAAGAGGGAGACTACTACTGCATATACTCCTGAGCAGAATGGTGTTGCTGAACGCAAGAATAGGACTATTGTGGAAGTTGCCCGTGCCATGCTATGTGACCAGGGTCTACCGAAGTTTCTGTGGGGAGAAGCTGCAAATACTGCTGTGTATATTCAAAACCGATGCCCTCATTCCGCTTTGGACTCCAAAACTCCCGAAGAGGTTTTCTCTGGTAAGAAACCCGATGTCTCACATTTTAGAATTTTTGGATGTCCTGTCTATTTTCATGTGCCGAAAGAAAAGAGAAGTAAGCTGGATGCTACTGGGAAGAAAGGAATGTTTGTGGGCTACAGTGAGACTTCTAAGGCCTATAGAGTCTATGTACCGGGTCAAAGGGAAGTAGAGATAAGCCATGATGTCACTTTTGACGAAGATGCTTCCCTGAAGAAAGTAGTAGATCTTCCAAGATCTGAAGAAAATCATGAAGAAAGGCTTGGAAATCAAGAAGAACCACAGGATGAGACAATGCCTGACATTGAAGGACCAATGGACCCTATCGATCCATCTCCTTCACTGGGAAAGAGACCATCATGGCTCAGGGACACCCTCGAAGATGCTGAGGGTCATGCTGCCCCAAGGGGGACATTCCGTGAAAGCAAGAAGCCGTGTAGATACCAAGGGTATCTAGCTGCCATGAGTACTATTGTACAATCTGAACTTGGATCTTTTGAGGAAGCCGTAAAGCATCAAGTCTGGAAGGATGCTATGCACTAAGAATATGAGTCCATAATGAAGAATGATGTCTGGGATGTGGTCCCGAGACCGAAGGACAAATCAATTGTCACCGCGAAATGGCTCTACAAGATCAAACATGGATCTGATGGGAGTGCTGAAAAGTTCAAGGCAAGATTTGTTGCCCATGGCTTCTCTCAAAAGGAAGGAATAGACTATGATGACATATTTGCACTTGTGGCACGATATACCACCATTCGATCAATCATAGCCCTTGCTGCTACGCAAGGATGGAGTCTTCATCAGATGGATGTCAAGACCGCTTTTCTGCATGGTGCAATAAAGGAAGAGGTGTATGTGGAACAACCTCTGGGATTTGAAGTTCGGGATCGAGACACTCATGTCTGCAGGTTGAAGAAAGCCCTCTATGGGTTAAAGCAAGCACCCAGAGCTTGGTACGAGAGGATGGATAGTTACTGGATGAAGCTGGGCTTCACTCGAAGTAATGCTGATCCGAACCTTTACTTCAAGGTTGTGCAGGGGAAGCCTCTCATTCTAGTGCTGTATGTGGATGACCTCTTCCTGACAGGTGCTGACCCTCTCATTCATCAATGTAAGAGGGAGCTGGCTGCGGAGTTCGAGATGAAGGACCTAGGACTGATGCACTACTTCCTAGGCCTGGAGGTCTGGCAGAGACCTGGAGAGATTTTCCTTTCTCAAGGAAAATACATTGTGAAACTTCTAGAGAGATTTGGTATGGTGGACTCCAAGTCCGTGTCAACACCGATGGAACTCAACTTCAAAAAGTTGAGTGGCAGCGCTGCTGGGCTTATCTTGGCCAATCCTACTGAGTATCGTCAACTCATAGGAGCTTTGATGTTCTTAGTGAACACCCGACCAGATATATGTTTTGCAGTGAACACTTTGAGTCAACAGATGGTTGAGCCTCATCATTTTCACTGGGTTGGTGCCAAGAATCTTCTGAGATATCTTCGGGGCACGATAAACCATGGGTTGAGATACACTGCCAGGAGTGTGACACTCCGTGGATATACTGATGCCGATTGGGTTGGCAGTGTGGTGGATTGCAAGAGCACATCTGGATGTTGCTTCACCTTGGGTTCTGCTTCGGTATCTTGGATGAGCAGGAAGCAGAAGTCGGTGACTTTGAGCACCGCTGAGTACGAATACATCGTGAAGAATTATGGTCTCAGAAGGGGCTTGTCATAAAGCTCTCAGTGAGTCATGGACATGTGCTAGATACCACTGTGATACTCTGAGATAATCAGAGTGGGATTCGTATGACTGAGAATCCTGTGTTCCACGACCGATCCAAGCATATTGATATCAGGTACCACTTTATCCGGGATATGGTACAGCGAGGCGCCGTAAGGCTCGATCATATAGAAACTGATGAGCAGGTCGCGGATATTCTCACTAAGCCCCTGGGGAAGGTCAAGTTCCTAACCTTCCGTGAGAGTCTTGGTGTCGTGGAAAGACCCTATGATGTGGGTCCTGTTGGACGATGAGCTCCGGGAGCTCTGGGGGGCTTTGGGGAGAGCTTCTCGAGGCTATAAGCCTTCTCTCGAGGCTCATAAGCACTCATAATGCTTTCTTTCCACCGTTGTGATTATGTCGTTGCCCGCTCTCATTTATCTCGTGCCCCGTATGCATCCTACCCATTGAGTTCGTGGCTCATGGGAAGTAATTCTCATTTGAAGCCAACAGAGTGTGGGAAAAGCTAGAGACTAGTAGCAAAGACTGATGGACGCATCAGAGATTGTCGTACTCTCTATCTAGGATGGCACGGTCCAACCACTTGATCTGGGATTAAGTTTAGTGAGGTCTGGGACCTCTGCCTGACTTCGGGTCAGATGAACCAACTTTGGGTTGGTTGGATACTCTTTATGAGTTTGATAGAGGTTTCGAACCTCTGGACTGATTATGTCAGTCGGGGGATGATGTCTTTGTGATTGACCCACTTCTGTTCTGAAATAAAGAGGCCAGCAAAGCAAGTTACGGCGGGATGACGCACGATGTTTGATTGCACTGATGGATGGAGTTCTCCCTAGTTGAGAGGGAGTGTTAAATTTGGACAACTAGGTCCAAACTCCATGTTGTGATGCTCGGATTAAGAGGCTAATATTTTTGTTGGATTCCTCTTTCGGAGAGGTGTAAAATCCATATAAAATATATCTTAATCCGATGAGCAGAACATTTATTTTGAATTTATTATTTATAATAAATTATATGTGCAGGTCGGCCTTAAGGTTTTACACCCCCAGCAGATGTGTCACACACCCCAATGATGGATATAAATACAGCTAAAGTTGGAGAGCATTTCACAACAACTCAACACACATCTTCTTCTCTCATCTGATTTAGTACGAGCTCCTTGGAGGATAAGTTCAGCCCACACGTGTGAAGAAGAAGGAGGACGAATCTGTACGGCTGAGAGGAAGGACGAATTTCTGCAGCTAGGGTTTTGCTGGAAGTTTGACCAGCGTTGACTTTGGTCAACGCATGGTCCGAAAGGGCTGAAACTTGTTGGAGAGTTCGATTTTGAGAGGTCGTACACATTGGCACAGAAATCGAGGTCAAAGGGTTGACCAAACTGTTGCTGCGTTGACTTTTAGCTTGCTGCCTTCGCGTTGACTTTTTCAGAGATGACGTTGACTTTTTTGGAGTTGACTTGGGTTGACTCGTTTGTCTGATTGGAGGAGTTGTAGACACATGCTCTGGGTTAGGTCGACCAAGGAGACTTTCTTTGGTTGAAGCATCTCGTTGACCACCGTAACGAACCACCACATTTTTCCCTGTTTCCCGATTTGTCTTCCGTAAGATCCACTTATATGTTCTATCCGCATTTTACTTAACTATTTGTATGATTCTCTGTGAGAAAAGTAAAATTGCTCCTAGCATAGAACATCTACAAAAAATTTACGATCGGCCAACCCAAAATGTGTCACAATAGTCCTCAAATCGACTCACCCGATCAACTCAAAGTCAACCCCCAGAAAAAGTCAACGCGAGTCCCAAAAAAAGTCAACGCATGGCAGCAACAATAAAGTCAACGCGACTCCAACTTTGGTCAACCATTTGACCTCGATTTTTGTGCCAATGAGTACGGCCTTCAAAAAATCGAACTCTCCACAAAATTTCGACCAATTCGGACCATGTGTTGACCAAAGTCAACGCCGGTCAAACTTGCCCGGAAACCCTAGCGTAGAAAATTTGCTGCGATAGGAAATTTCGTCCTTTTTTGTTGTAGTAGATTTTGTCCTTCTTCTCACGTGGGAGATGAAAGCCCGCTTCTCGGATGCTCGTATATAATCGGAGGAGAAGATGTGTGATGTTGAGTGAGTGAAATGCTCTCCAACGTTGATCGTATTTATATCCATCATTGAGGTGTGTGACACATCTCGTCGGGGGTGTAAAACCCTAAGGCCGACTCTGCACTTAAATTTATTATAAATAATAAATTCAAAATAAATGTTCTGCTCATCGATTAAAATCAATTTTATATTGATTTTACACCGCTCGGAAAAGAGGAATCCAATACAAATATTGGAATCTTCATATGAGCATCACAAGATGGAGTTTGGTCCTAGTTGTCCAAATTTAACAGGACTCCTCCCATTAGTGAAAACCCATAAAGAGCAGGGTATATTGACTAAGGTGACATTGTGTCTTTGTCCCATTGTTGTTGCTTGGTTTGGTAATTGTCCCATAGGTTCCCCCTCCTAGGGCCCCGTTAGATTGTGTGGCAACACACATCACCTTGGATCCCTAACGCTTGAGAGATTTGATTCCATGTCACCTCTTTTTCTCTTGTGAAGGTGATGTAGGGGCACTTATTGGGCATGAAGTCTTGGCATAGAGATACTTTGGATGGTTTGTACATGATCCTTTAGCCTTTCTTGGAGTATGGAGCACCTTTACCTCTTGCCTCACACTTTGAGGCTTATTGAGCTCATTTGGAGGGTGATGTCACAATACTAGAGCATTTATTCCGACGTGTACGGGCTTTAGCGTTTTTGTCTTGTTTTTGAGCTATGAGCATTGAGGTTGGTTTGTAACCTCTTTCTTGTTGAACACTCAAAAGTGAACATGTCTTTAAGGCTTTTAGTTAGTTTTTACTTGTAATGTGAGTGAAGGAGGGCTCATATAAATAGAGCCTCCTCCTCACTTCATTATTCATCATCACACATGTGAATTTGGCCTCTCGAAAAAGAGTGCGAATTAGTCTGTCTATTTCACTATTTTTGGCACAATGTGATCTTTCATGGAATCGACTTATCTTGGATGTGATTTTTTGGCTTGAAGACACTATTGCGGGATTGAAAGATGAACTGTTGTGGAATAATTTTGTAATTTTATTGTTTATTGCTGATTTTTAATGTTTTGCATGCTTTAAATGTTTTTAAGTAGGGTTTCTATTGCTCCATGACTAAATACTAATTATTGGTGAAACTTTGCTTCATTATTGCATGTATAATTATCTTCTTGATAGCCTATTAGGGAACTCCTTGCAGACCTTATCTTTAATTTCTTCCCTCACAAGAGTAGTAACTAAGGTTTTGCAAGTGGATGCCCTAGTGCATACCCCCCTTACTTTAACAATGTCCTTCCTTGGCATTTGTTTTCCTTGAGACTCCATTTTTTCCATTGTAGGTTAAGGCACTGATCTCTATAAGTGTGTTAATTAACCTAAATCAAATTAAATTTTCCCTAACCCTCTCTCTCCTAGACGGCTAGGACATCCACTAGGGTTTCAAAGGCTGATTTGGGTGAGAAGTGTTGTTTTATTGCATAGGAGTGGCTCTAATTTGTAGGATAACTCGGATAAACCTTATAATACCAAGATCTAGCATCATAAGTCATCTTGCATGCCCTAAAAGGGCTGAAATCATCTTTACTTGTTGTTGTTACAAACACCTAGTAACCTTAAAACCCTCTTGTTTGCATTAGCCCTAGTCTCTATTGGAAATCCTTGGTTCCTTTCTCGTTGAAGATAATTTTAAGGATTTTTCCAAGGCTACTATATCTATTGCATGCCCTAATAAAGAACATCGATGAAACCCTAACTTATAGCAGCCTTGTCATAGGTCTAGCCTTCAAAATATTGAATGCTAGTCTTGAATATCTTGGTCATCTTTGGCCTTGCCAAGCTCCTTAATCTATCTCTAGACCTCCAAAATAAGTTAACTACAACAATAGTATTGTTATACTTTGTAGGCGGCATAGGGAAGGCTCCTTTGTGGTTGAAATCCCACTAAACAACAGGAGGAAGGTTGTTGAGGTGATAGTGGCAATCCTTCCTCATTGTTTCCATAGGGTCTGGCCCTTGCTCGGTGAGTCCTCTCATTGGATCTGCCAGATTTTGTGGCAACAAAGCCATAAGGTAGGTTGGTTCCTTCTCGGAGTACTAGATGACTAATCACATCTTCACATTCAAAGCCATTATCAAGAACACTTCCCTTGCTCTTGGAAACTACTTTATGGACTATATGAGTTGGTCCTTGGTTATCTTTGCACATCACATGGCCTCTTTGACAATCCAGAGTACCATTGAGGTCAAGGAAAGCTTCCCTCACTCCTATACCCCACCAAGGATCATGTTGCCGGATCCCTTCGTGGCACTGAAGGACACCGATAATGAGTTGGTAGACTAATTGCACCACTCACACTCGGTCATCAGGACCAAGAGGCCTTGACATCATCTCCATCTCTCTTTCATTCTCTCTTGTGCAGCAAGTTCTTTGGTCTCCAACCCTCCCTTTGTATCTTTGCACTTATACCACTGCTGTACCTTCTGTGTTTCTTTGATCAGACTTATACTCACTTAGATAGATGCTGACTTATGATGTACTATTTTCTCTTTTCCCCCCCCTCAGCGTTTATTGGAGTCACTTTTGGATTCCCACATTGTACCCACGCTGGACACTTATTTTTTACTCTCTAATGGTTGCTTGTTGGACATTAATAAAATTGACTCATCTTATCAGTAACCTGTCTGAATACATTAAATTCACTATGGAAACGAAGAAAAAATGTTGTTTTTCATTCTGGGATGTCGTGGTAACTAAGAAAAAAGGCACATTTATTGGTGAAACCAGATGCTCAGTTAAAAGAACACTCTGCAGATAGCATTCACAATTGTGTCCAAAGGCCAGCCCTTGCAGATCATACATAAACAAATGCACCATATCCATATTGAGGAAGCAAAGTTGGTGGCGAAGGTTGATTACTTCACCAAACATCATACAATAAAGGATGTAGAAATTGAAAAAACTCAACAATACCTGAATAAAGATGACAGATGAAAACTAAGCAAAACCTGGAAACCTGTCATTTGGAAAATCAATCCATAAATTTCCTCTGTTATTGTTGGTGTTGGTAGGTTTTTGAGGATTGTTTTTTTTATCCTCTTTCCTAGGCCCATATTTAAAAAAATATTTTTGGTCTATCCAAGCCTACTTGACTAGAACAAGCTCTTTGGGTTAAAGAATCTGTATATACATTATTGTGGTCTGGATCCTATATTCCATCAATTTCCATCCAGTGAATATCTCACTTCGTAGTGGAAATCTGTGACGATGGGCCTTGCATAAAAGTCCTGTAAAATCAGACAACATACATTAGAAGAAAGGTTTTCAAATAAATTATTAAATCAAGTTTTACTGGGAACAAAAATTCTGTTAATCTGTCAGTATTTATTTTTTGTACATTTTCAATTTATTGATCATGTAAATCTCATCTTAACTGGAAACTTGAGAGTCGAGGCTTCTAGTTATCTACAAAAATAACATATGGCTGAGCCTGAAAGGATGAATCTGTGCTACTTACAATTCATTCCATCTAATTATTTAAGTTGCAAGTTCCCTGTTTGAAATATGAGGCTTGAGCTTTCCATGACGATGAAATAAGGTTGCTCCTGAACAAGATGCACATATTATTGATAAAACCTTATCTTGAACTGCATTTTGTGTTACACTTTTTTTGTTTATTGTGTGAAATTATGGCCATTAATATTATTATTATTATATTTCTGTAGGTTGGAGTTGTATCAGATGAAAAAGTTGCTTGATCTATTGGATTTGGCCTTGTCAGCTGACGCAGCCAGTACTGTAAGAAGGGTCAGAGAGCTGATAGGTTCTGGCATTGAACCCATGGCTTTGATGTCACAATTAGCAACTCTGATTATGGATATTCTAGCTGGCAGTTGTAAAGCAGGAGATAACAAACACAAGGGAATATTCTTCCACAGGCATGCTTGTAAGTTTTGCTCTGGCTTATTTTTTGTAGAGCTGGCATCATGCTGGAAAATGCATTTTTTCCTAATGCAGGCTTTTATATTAGTAGCATGTCTATTTATTGTTACACCAACGTATTAATTCCTTTATTTGAGGAAATAGTGCTACTTTACAATGAAAGGCCAATGAGCATAATGTTGAGAATTTGTAGGGCTGGAGAATAATTCAAATTCTCTTACTTGATAAGTACTTGTGAGCTTACTTCTTAACTTATTTAGTCTTTCATCAAGTCAATTACCAAAAATACAAGAGACACACAATTAGGCTCCTCGAGCTAGGGTAATTCTTATAGATGCAAAGCTACAGCAGTATTAAAGTATGTTGAAATGCAGACCTGTTTGAAGACGTTCTGTGGACTGCTTTGATATATGATGTGATATATGTGGAATGTCTCATATATGCGGTGTTGTCGCACAAAATGTCTAGGCACCGCGACAACGGCTCGGATCGGGGGGCCGTCACCTTGATCCCCAATCTCTCTATCTAAGTTGTTTCCTTGCAAGCTAAGGGAGGTAGACCCTAACAAAAAATGAAGGAAAAGAACTGGTTGAAAATCAACCAATTCAGGAGACACAGCTAGATAATCAAATACTTGTTAAGATTTACGAAATTTTACAAATCCAATTAGATTTAGAAGTTTAAAACCAGTGCCTTATGGAGTCAAAATATCCCGTTATAAAATTAAAGTCAAGTATCTGATATGCAACTGCTGCTATGAAAAATATATTCACCACAATGATATTCGATAAAACACACCAGCAATATTTTTGAATTTATGATGTTCTAAGTAACCCAATCTAGAAATTAAAAAATTTCATATAGTCAAACTTTAGATAAAAATCTAAAAGCTCACTTTGACTATGAAATAATTTTTTTTTGAGAATTTTCTGAAGTTGAAAATTTAGAAAATTTTGATCCTTTTTAATATATATATATATATATATATATTAAAAAAAAGAAAACTAAAGCTAAAGTGAAAATTAAAATCTAAAAAAATTAAAAAATTAAAAAATCTAAAAAAAAAAATGAAAATTAAACTAAAGTCTAAAAAGGCAATTTTTATTTTTTGATATTTTCTAAATTAACTCTAAAAGCCAAGACCTAAACTATGGACAAATTTAAAATCTAAAATCTAAAACAAAAAATTTAAAACTAAACTAAAGCTAAAAAATAAATAATTAAAAACTAAAATCCTAAATCTAAAAACTAAGAATTAAAACAAAAAGTTAAATGAATGAAACTTCTAAAAACTAACGCTAAACCATTAAAGTCTAATTAAATTTGAAACTTCCCAAAACTAACGCTAAACCATCAAAATCGTGACCTTGTTTGAATTTGTTTTATATGTGCGTTTGCTTGCAGGTTGGAGTCGACGCAATGGAGAGATGAGGCAGTGTAATGGACGACGGCAAGAGTAGGAGAGAGGAGGGCTGTGGACGGTTTTGACGGTAGAGATGAAGGGAGGGGGCCACGTGAGGCTGCGGACGGGTAAGGAGCGGGAGATGTTGCAACGTTGCGGATGGCAATGGATTTAACTGGCAGCGTGGAATGCATGAAGGCAGATCTGTAATGGGAATTGGAGGCAGAAAGCAAAAATTATCTCAAGAAAAACGCAGTACACTCGAAAATCCTCCAGCAATTAAAATTTTTCCCATATAACTCAGATTTTTAGAATGCTGATTTAGATGCACTTGAGATCTTCTCCTTTGTAACAAAATAACACTCAAATCTGTTAGCAAAAACGATCCTGAGACCAGATCTTACCCTCTGGGGGTTAGATCTGGCTCAGATCTAAATTTTTTTTCTGAGAAACCCCCTGCAATCCTGCAAAAAACCAGAATAGATCCAAAACTGTGCAAAAAAAAAAATAATAAACCCTTACACCCTAGAGAATATTTGCAAATATACAATGCTAATTTACAGATCGGAGGCCCTCATGGCCAAATTTAAACCCATTTCAGCTCAATTTAGAAGATAATTTTTTTTAAGAGAGTCACAAGCCCTAGAAGACCCTGTAAAAACAATTTCGTAAGATAGCTTTGGGAATTATGAAACCATGAGCTTTTTCAGATTTACGAAATCTGAGAGTCGGCTGGTCTAACTGAAGACTTCCCCAAACGCTCAAACCTCCTGCACACTTAGATCTGAACTTTAGATTGATAGAGATTTAAGAAAATAAACATGAGACCTTTCAGAAAAATAGATAACTAGTCTTTTCGTCAAATCAAAAATGTCATTTTATGAACCCAAAAAACTGCACAAGATACCTATATGCAGATTAATCCATGAAGGCCATCAACCATAAAAATGCCAAATAAAGTAGCAGAGTTTAGAGACAAATCACCACATAGATCTGGAAAAGGAACACCAAAGTTTGTAACCCCAAAGTTTTTATGTTTTATTGATAAAAAAAAATCACAAGAGCTTCCAAGAACAAGTGCACGATTCAAAGATCGGATGCAAATGTCATACCAAGACCTCTAATTTATAAGACAAAATCTCCAATGGCTAGTTCGGTTGATCCATGTCAAAATAATCTCGACCGTCGAAAAGATTTGATCATCTTTTAATCTGGACCGTCGAAATTATAAATTTGAGGAAAAACGAATTTATCATTTAATTCCATTTTAATTAACTCAAAAATAATATTTTTGAGTTAATTACCTCAAAATTTTGACTTTGACTTAACCACCTAGGCCCAAGGGTCCAAAATTTCTTGAAATTCTCAATATTCCCTTGGCCTGGGACCTTTAAAAATTCATTTTTTAAGGACCAACGAATTTTTCCTTTGAAGAATTTTAACTCACCTAGGACTTAAAATTAATTAAATTTCTGGCTTAGGATTTTTAATTAATTTGGCCAGAAAATTTAATTGATTGACTGGGAGGGGATTTAATTATTTTTTCCAACCCTCTTTACATAAGATGAATACATTTAGACACATGAAGGGGGAATACCCATTCGTATAGACCCTCAAATAGGTACCCAATTCTGCAACTCAAAACAAGATCTAGTAGACCAAGTAGCTTGTAATAAAATAATCTAGCCAACTAGCTAGGATTATTCCCAAACTACTTTTACAAAGACTCGATAGAAAACACTAGGACTCACTTAGCATTTTGATGACAAAATCCACCCTAGCTTTCGGGTGAGGCTGGAGGGGAAAACTCTGCTGAAAACTTGTGTCGAAAAACACAAGTAAATCAGTGAGACAAAAAACCTCTTAGGATAGAAATTGTTACCAACATACTAGGCTTACCTAGGTTGTTACATACATGATGGTCTTAGATCATTTATATCATAAACATGGAGAATGGGTTTACATCATTTATAAAAATGTCAGCTGTCGATGAAATCTGAATGGCGTGAACCTCGAACATGATGAGTCCCATTTGAAAAAAATGGGGGTATACTGATATGGGGTCGTTGACAGAGTGTGGTCAACATCTGGCTCTACTTGAGGACACGTTGTTTCACTGAAGGAATGTGAGAATCCAAAATCTGCATCCAAGCAACACAAAATTACATAAGTAGTGTCCATCCAAATATCATCATATAACATTAAACACATGAAAAATAGAAGCTCTTCTAACATTTATTATTCTACTTGACATGAAAAGTAAATCTGATCTAATTACAAAATGAAACGCTGAAAGGGCAAGGAGTAGGGTTAGAAATACAATACAAAGGATGCCCAATGGCATCAGATGTCATCTTTGAAGAACAACTTGAGCAGTTGGCCATTCTTAGGTAACTGAACTGGTTCGCCTTCCAACATGCTCAAGTGGAATGAGTTTGGTCCAGCAATGCCTCTGATAATATAAGGTCCCAGCCACAAACTGTCAAATTTCTTGTGTTTTCCGGGCTTTTCATATTTTCGGTCCCAAAGTAATACCATGTCTCCAACCTGCAAAGATCTAGATCGAGATGATATATCAAAGTTTTTCTTAATGTTAGATTGATTCTTACACATATTATCTAAAGCTTCCCTACGAGTTTCATCCAACTCCACAATCTGATCAATTCTATTTTGAACAACATCTTTATCAGTGGAAAAATGTTGAAGGAGTTGGTAAGCTAGCAATTTAAGGTGAACAGACAAAGTTACATCCAAACCATAAACTAATTCAAAAGGACTTTTACCAGTAGCTTTCTTTTTAGTAATTCTATCTGCCCACAAAGCATACTTGATTTTGCTATCCCGAGATCGCTTATTATCTCCTACTATCTTCTTGATAATGGTCATAAGATTTTTATTACTTGATTCAGCTAAGCCATTACCCTGAGGATAGTAGTTAGATGAATGAGATAAAGTAATGCCATACTTAAAACAAAAAGATGAAAATTCAAAAGAACTAAAAGCCTTGGCATTATCAATAGTGATCTTGGCAGGGACACCAAATCTAGTAATGATTTGATTTTCAATAAAGTCCATAATGACCTTTTCATTGGCATTCTTAGCAGGAATGGCTTCAACCCATTTTGTAAAATAATCAGTCGCAGTTAAGATCCAGGAGTAGCCATTGCTAGAATTTTCATGGAATTTCCCGATGAAATCTAGACCCCAATGTTGAAAAGGTGCCTCAACAACCACAGGTTGTAGGGGCAGGGCAACTAGCTTCTGCTTCCCAGTAAATAGTTGACATGCTTGGCAACTTCTGACAAATTTATGTACATCTGAAAAAATCGAAGGCCAAAAATAACCAACTCTCAGAATTTTGTGGGCGGTAGTTCTAGCAGCAAAATGACCACCACAAAATCCTGAATGAAACTCAGAAATCAACTTTTTAGACTCAATCTCATCAACACACCTAAGTATTATCCCCTCAAGATTTCTCCATCCAAGGCCATCCTTCATGAGGCAATACTTAGTGGCTTTTAATCTAAGAGCCCTTCTTCTATGAACAACTAAATGGTCAGGACATGTGAGATTTAACAAATAATAAATAATGTCCTTATACCATTCATGCTCTCCTAACCTTTGCAGCTCAGGCGAAGATGCATCATTTAAACAGATTAAACCAAGCGCTTTCTCATTACCTTCAGTCACCATTTCAGCCAAGCCTTGACCTTTGACTAACTTGGTGGGCTTAATCTCTAAATCATATTCTTGAATTTTAGTAACCCACCTAGCATGAGTCCCTAAACAATCAGTTTGAGTTAAGATATCTTTAATTGCAGAATGCGGGACAAAAGCAATGATTTTAGAATAACCCACATAAGTCCTAAAATGCTTAAGAGACTTTACCAAAGCATAGGCTTGCTTTTCCATAGTAGTATAATTTAATTCAGGATTTTGAAGCACTCTACTCATGAAAGCAATAGGCTGTTCGTGACCTACCTTATTCTTTTGTAATAAAACACCAGCAATAGTATCTTCAGAAGCGAAAGAGAAAATCATAAAATCCTTTGAATAATCAGGACTCGCCAAAACAAGAGCTTGAGCAATAGCACCCTTAATCCCTTGAAAAGCCTTTTTACCATCTTCTTTCCACAAAAAATTTACATCTTTTTTCAGAAGACTTTGAATCGACTTAGCTATTTCTGCGTAATTTGGAATAAATCTTCTAGGAAAATTAGTTTTTTCCTAGAAAAGACTGAAGGGATTTAAGATTATGAGGTAGAGGAATCTTTTGGATTGCCTCAACTCTTTCAGGATCAATCTTGATCCCATCTTTGGAGATGATGTGACCAAGTAATTTCCCTTCAGTTACTCCAAAAACAAACTTCGCCGGATTCAAGGAAATCCCAAATTCTCTAAATCTATCAAAGACCTGCTTAAGATGACCTATGTGAGTAATACCATCTTTAGAAAAAACAGTAAGATCATCCTGATAAATTTCAATAATTTTTCCAATTAAACCTTTAAAAGCATAATCCATAGCCCTTTGAAAAGTAGCCCCAACATTAGTCAACCCAAAAGGCATTCTAATGTATTCGAAAGTACCCCATGGTGTGGTGAATGTAGTTTTGTGACGATCTTCTTTTTTAACCCAAACTTGATTGTATCCAGAAAAACCATCTAGCAATGACATCATTCCTGAACCCGTTACTCTTTGCAACATAGTCTCCATGTTGGGCAAAGGGTAATTATCCTTTTTACATGCTAGATTAAGGTTTCTAAAATCAACACAAAGTCTAATGGTACCATTCTTCTTCCTAACAATCACCAGGTTGGAACACCATGTTGAATGTCTAGTTTGAGCAATGATTCCAGCTGCGAGCATTTTTGAAAGCTCTTTCTGAACCAAAGGGGCTAACTTAGGATTTATTTGCCTAAGCTTTTGACGAAAAGGTTTAGCATTCTCATCTTTCAAAGGGATAATGTGTTGCATGACATCTTCCCTATATCCTTTTAACTCATCATATGAAAATGCTAAAACATCCCTATACTCATGAAGTAAATTTGTCAACTTTTTCCTTTCTTCTTCACTAGTACCTTTACTGATTTTAACAATCTTAGGATCCTTAGAAGTACCAAGATTTACTTCAATGAATTCACCCGGATCCATTTTATTTTCCTCTTTCAGCTTTGTGGCATCATGCCGATCAAAGTGTTGCTCTAAAGCAACAATATTCCCAGGAGTAGGATTTATAATATCATCATGATCCTCAGATCCATCCTCCTTAGAACTTATCCGAAAATTTTCAAACTCATCCAAATTATTAAGAAAACAAATGGCCTGCTTTTCATCATTAAAAACTTGCCAATGCTCTGAATTCTCCGGGACTGAAGGTCTGAAAATAATTTCCATTTTTATCTTTTCCTTAATTAATTCATCAGATAATTGTAAAGTAGAAGCGGCCACAGCGAGCTCATCCGCTAAAGCATTCTTTTCTCTTGGGATAGCTTCAAGGTTAATGGCATCAAAGTGTTCCATAACATCCCGTACAGCATTTCGATAATTCCTTAACCTTTGATTTTTACATGTAAATTTATTCTTAACTTGCATGATAACTAGATCAGAGTCTCCCTTGATACTAAGCAACTTAATTCTCAAAGCTTTTGCCAACTCAAAACCCAACAACAAGGCTTCATATTCAGCCACATTGTTGGTTGCATCGAACTCAAGTCTATAGGCAAACTTTAAAACATGACCAAGGGGAGACTTCAAAACAATTCCAACACCCTTACCATACCTAGATGCCGCACCATCAAAATGCATGTACCAAACCTGATCCTCTAGGTCCTCAAATTTCTCATCAACCTTGTTATCTAAGGGAACCATGAAATTAGACATAATAGCATAATTCCCCATGTCAGGTTGTTCCTTAATTATTTCATTATGAGGTCTTTTAGGATCTTCTACATGGAATCTTCTTTCAGGTTCTCTATTAAGCTTCACAAACCCTTCACCTCTAGGGGAAGGAATCATAGCATAAGACCAGTTCATCTGAATACTTCCTCCTAGATCAGAGGCCCACTTTCTTGATAACAACATACCCCAAGCATCCAGAACATCAACTACAACTATGTCCATAACAATCATGATGTCAGGGTAAACCGATAAATGAACTTGTAAATCCTTGATTAACCCATGAACTTCAATTTTCTTAGAATCCATGGCACATATGTTGTGTATGGTCTAGAAACTCTTAAATTAAGCTGTTCCATGATCCTCTTGGTCATGACACAAGCTGAAGCACCAGAATCCAGCATACAATTATTCAATTTATAACCATTAACCATCAAAGTAACAAAAAATGGCTGATGATCTTTGTTATCCGGCTCCATTTTTTGCAGATAGATAGGGGCATCTTGATAAGAAACTTCAGGAGTCTTATCTTGAGTAACATTAACATGCGAAGCTCCAAGAACATCTAAAACTTTAGCTCTTTGAGTAGGAAACTTTAAAATCCAGTAACAAACACCAAGATCTTAGCATTATTCAACCATGCACCCAAATCAATATCCAAACCAGGACTAGGATTAAAAATTCGAGGGGGAGTTTGATTATGACCTTGCTCTTTATCCCTTCTTTGATAAGTTAATCCTTTGTCCTTAGCAATTTCCAAAACTTGATCAGGAGAAGGCTTTTCACCAAATAATTCAATCATCAAATCCCTCTCATGATCAAAATTATTGATACTATGCAAAGATGTGGAAGGCCTAACATCTTGACTATTTTCCTTAACTTCCATCCAATCTTCCATAGACAAAGAGAACTCCTTACCAACAACATTTATCTGATTACTTGCCCCAAACATTCCACTATTCATGATTCTTTTAACAGTGGGACAAGTAACCTCTTCATGAAAAGCATCACAAGCTCTACAATAAGGTGGAGCTTCATCAACCATATTAGTAGATTCAAGCGGATTAGGAGGTCTCTGCTCACTCGGCTGACCTTTTTTCTACCAAGCATTATTTCCTCGATTATTATTATTATGATTCCTAGGTTGGGAATTTTGTGTTTGAGCCCTTTCCATTTGGACCAACCTAGACTGTAAAGTGCTTATTTCCTTAGCATGGTCAGAGATTAATTTCGCTTGGTTAAGTTCCATGCTTTCAAGTTTTTGCATTAACTTTTTCATAGGGTCGTCATCATCTTCTAGAGGTTCTTTACCTTTAGGCCCTTTTAATTTAGTCGAAGCCCTATCAAAACCAGGAATTTCAGACTTCCCTGATGCCCTTTTATCCTTTTCAAGTTCTTTAGCTAAAGATTGGCAAGCCTTATAATTGGTAGTTTTAGCACGCCTTAACTCATATGAAGTATCAGAATTAAAAGCATCAATGTAAAAATTCAGAAGAGATCCATCAGGAGGCTTATGAGTTTGAGATATTTCTCTAAGGATACCATTAAATCTCCTGTTAAATTCTTCAATCGTTTCATTTTCTTTCTTTTTTATGGTACTGATCTCTTTCACCAAATGCCTATCTTCCCTTTTATCACCATACTTGTCCTTAAAGGCAGCTACAATTGATTCAAAGGTATCGAATGAATTATCAGGTTTTTCAGTAAACCATTCTATAACATCTTGGTCAAAAGTAAGAACAAAGAGCCTCATCTTTACACAATCGAAATTGTTATTCACAACCGCAAATCTATTCCACCAATTAGCGAAAGCAAACAAATGAGATTTGACACTAACTGCATTATTTCCTTGAAAAGAAGGTAATTTATCCATTCCAGTTTGAGGGAAAGCATGGAGATAACCCTGAATATTAGCAAAATTACATGGGGCAAATAATTCCATGATATTGTGTTGAGGCGGATCACAAAAAAGAGAATGGCTATCAGAGAGAGCTTCCTGGCTGAGATTAACAAGAAGTGTACGAGAAGAGAGCTTGTGTAATTTGACTCTGAGAACCTTCCTAGGATCTGGAGTAGGATTAATCAAGCTACTTGGATGTCTTCTAGTACAAATTCTTGTGGAAGATGAAGCCAATGGAGTCGCCACTAGGACAGGAAGCTAACCCAAATACCTGAGATCAAAGATGAATAAAGAGATGAAAGTCGTAAGCCAAAGTCCAATAAATTGGTCCCCGACAACGGCGCCAAAAAATGTTGTCGCATAAAATGTCTAGGCACCACGACAACAACTCAGATCGGGGGCTGTCACCCTGATCCCCAATCTCTCTATCTAAGCTGTCTCCTTGCAAGCTAAGGGAGGTAGACCCTAACAAAAATGAAGGAAAAGCACTGGTTGAGAATCAACCAATTCAGGAGACACAGCTAGATACTCAAACACTTGTTAAGATTCACGAGATTTTATAGATCCAATTAGATTCAAAACTTTAAAATTAGTGCCTTATGGAGTCAAAATATCTCATTATACAATTAAAGTCAAGTATTTGATATACAACTGTTGCTATAAAAAATAACTTCACCACAATGATATTCGATAAAAAGCACCACAACTATGCATTAAAGTACTTTGAACCCACAACAATAAATTATGAGATGACCATTAAATTGAAATGCGAGATCTTTTCAATATTTCCGAATTTATGATGTTCTAAATAACCCAACCCAGAAATTAAAAATTTTATATAGTCAAACTTAGGATAAAAATTTAAAGCTCACTTTACTATAATTTTTTTTTTGAGAATTTTTATATTTTTATATTTTTTATTATTTTTCAAACAAAATATAAAAACTAAGACTATGGATTAAAATCTAAATTTAAAATCTAAAACCGAAAAAATTTAAAACTAAACTAAAGCTAGAGTTAATTAAAATCTAAAAATCTAACAAAAATTTAAAAGAAGATTTTTTATTTTTTTGTTTTTGACTTTATTTAAAACTAAAAAAATAAAATTCTAAAAACAAATTAAAACTAACTTTAATTAAAATCTAAAAAACTAAAAACTAAACATTAAAACTAAAAGTTAAAAAAAAATCGAATTTAAACTAAGACCTAACACTAACGCTAACCCAACTAAAACAAAATCGAACCTAAAGTCAAACTAAAACTAAACTATCTAAAAAAATGAATCTGAATAAAAATATTTGAACGCATATACATAAATTTTCTGAGTTTATTGTATGCGTTATTTTTTTGTTTTGCAGGTTGGGCATAAAGAAGGTGAGGGCAATCGACTACAAAGGAGATGGGTCTGCGACGGCGAAAGAAAGAGGCACGACAGCAGAGGAGGAGGGTCGACGGCAAAGGAGGAGGAAAGGTAGATGAGCTTTGTTTGCAGGAAATCATATGCAGAATGCATGAAGGCTGGAAAGGGACGGCTTAAGGAGAGCTCAACGGCCGATGGTAGAGACAGCGGCAGCTAAGGAAGACGACAAAGGAGAGGCAGGACGGCAGAGGAAGAGGGTTAACTGAGGGATGCGTAGAGGAATGGGGGAAAAGACAAGGGTGTATGCAGGAACAAGGGCAGTGTTTAAAGAGGACGGCAAGGGAGGAAAGATAGGGGTCGAAAGGAAGCGTTTTATGCAGTGTATGAGGCCAAGATTACCTCAAACAAACCCAATACATTCAAAATCATCCAACAAAAATAAATTTTTCCAACACTACTCAGATTTTCAGAATGTTGAACTTGAAATCTTCTTTTTTGCACTCAGATCTGCCAGCAAAGCGATCCTGAGGCCAGATCTTGCCCTCCTAGGGTTAGATCTGGCTCAGATCTTAAAAAAAAAATTCTAAAAACCCCCTGCGAACCTGCAAAAAAAACAGAACAAATCCAAAAATATGCACAAAAAAATTATAAACCCTTACACCCTAGAGCAAATATACAAATTTACAATGCCAATCTACAAATCGGAGGCCCTCATGGCCAGATTTAAACCCATTTCAGCACGATTTAGAAGACAGAGAAATTTTAAGAGAGGCACAAGCTCTAGAAGACCCTGTAAAAAACACAATTTCGTAAGATAGCTTTGAGAATTAAGAAACAAAGAGCTTTTTCAGATTTACGAAATCTGAGAGTCAGCTGGTCTAACTGAAGACTTTCCCAAACGCTCAAACCTTTAAAAAAAAAAATTCCCTGCACACTTAGATCTGAAATTTAGATTGATAGAGATTTAAGAAAATAGACATGAGATCTTTCAAAAAAATAGATAACTAGTCTTTCTGTTAAATCAAAAATGTTATTTTATGAAACTAGAAAATTGCACAAGATACCTGTATGCAGATTAATCCATGAAGGCCATCATCCATAAAAATGCCCAAACAGAGTAGTAGAGTTTAGAAATAAATCACCACATAGATTTGGAAAAGTAACACCAAAGTTTGTAACCCCAAAGTCTTTTTGCTTTATTCATAAAAAAAATCACAAGAGCTTCTAAGAACAAGTGCACGATTCAAAGATCGAATGCAAATGTCACATCAAGACCTCTAATTTATAAGACAAAATCTCCAACGACTAGTTCGGTTGATCCATGTCAAAATAATCTCGACCGTCGAAAAGATTTGATCATCTTTTAATTTGGACCATCGAAATTATAAATTTGAGGAAAAAACGAAGTTATCATTTAATTCCATTTTAATTAACTCAAAAATAATATTTTTGAGTTAATTACCTCAAAATTTTGACTTTGACTTACCCACCTAGGCCCAAAAGTCCAAAATTTCTTGAAATTCTCAATATTCCCTTGGCCTGGGGCCTTTAAAAATTCATTTTTTAAGGACTTACGAATTTTGCATTTGAATAATTTTATACTCACCTAGGACCTAAAATTAATTAAATTTCGGGCTTATGATTTTTAATTAATTTGGCCAAAAAATTTAATTAATTGACTGAGAGGGGATTTAATTATTTTTTCCAACCCTCTTTACATAAGATAAAAACATTTAGATACATGAAGGGGGAATACTCGTTCATATAGACCCTCAAATAAGTACCCAATTCTGCGACTCAAAACATGATCTTGTAGACCAAGTAGCTTATAATAAAATAATCTAGCCAACTAGCTAGGATTATTCCCAAACTACTTTTACAAGGACTTGATAGAAAACATTAGGACTCACTTAGCACCTTGATGACAAAATCCACCCTAGCTTTGGAGTGAGGCTGGAGGGGAAAACTCTGCCGATAACTTGTATCGAAAAACACAAGTAAATCTTGAGACAAAAATCCTCCTAGGATAGAAATCGTCACCAACATACTAGGCTTACCTAGGTTGTTACATACATGACGGTCTTACTTAGATCATTTACATCATAAACATGCAGAATGGGTTTACATCATTTATAAAAATGTCGGCTGTCGATGAAACCCGAATGGCATGAACCTCGAACATGTTGAGTCCCATTTGAAAAATGGGGGTGCAATCGCTATAGGGTCGTTGACAGCGTGGTCAATGTATTAAAAATATGTCATGGCCAGTAGATACGCTAAAAAGGGGATTCTCTTCACTGCAACAATTCCTCAATAAAAGGAATAACTGAAATGTTGCAGTGATGCCTGCTTACCAAGTGCAATTATCTGCCTGTGGCTCATGTAAATCTTTCCTTATGCCCACAACTTTAAAATGTACCACAACATGCATAAATGCCATTTCCATGCATTCGTAATTCAAAGGAGTAGCTGTCAACTTTTTGTTTTGTTTGTATGCAGTTACGCAAAGTCAAAAAGACTACATTTCTCCAAGGAATTATGTATCTATGGAAAGAATGAACACATCCGGTCCTCAAAACTCTAAAAGTTAATTGAAATTCAAGGCCCGGTCTTGTATTGATTTAACTATGTAATCTACCATTCAAAGAAGTATAGACGAGCATAACTTTGAAATAAAGTTCTACCAATTTATTATTTCAATCTTGACCTAAAATGTGGGTTCAATTTGCCACTAATCTCAAAAAACCATTTTTGTTATCACAACTCCCACTGATGTACATCAATATATTTACATTATAATTTACCATAAGACTGTATGCGAAGTGGATCAACATATATTGAATACAAACATATCCCCTTCAATGTGGAAAAGTAGAAAGACACCTTTCAATGTATATTACCAAAAATTAGTACAGACGAGTAAACAAATACAGCAAAGCAATGTTGAGTTGCCACTAGTCCACAACATGTGCATCATAGCAAGAAAAAACGATCACCCATGGCACAACCAGGGGTGCTAAAACATTGCACATGGACCCTGAAGAAAATTGCCTTACCTATCAAACAGAGCAGCATAGCAAGGGATAAATGAGTCATTACCACCATAGTATTGTGGAGCAGCGTAGCAGGGAGGGAATGAGTCAGTGCAACAATAATATTGTCACAAACTTATGAGAAATGGAGAGAATTGGGAAATCAGTATTTTCAAGCTCCTCTCAATCAATATTTAATATCATGAATCAGAAATCTTATGGCTAGTAAATAGTGCACATCATCAAATTAAACCATAACCTTAATTTGTACTCACTCTCCTTCAAAGTGTTTTGGCCTTTTATGCTGCAAATCTAAGTGGGCTTGTGTTTGACATTATGGTTTTTTTGGGTTGCATTTCCTCAGGAAAGCAACATAGGAAATAATTTCATACACTGAATTGCCATTGATTATATTCCTTAAAATAATTTTCAAATGATAAATGGTATATAAGTTAAAGTGAAGTATCAATATGTGCACAAGAAACTTGGACGGATAAACATTGGAGACATTATTCCACTATGGATGCATTGTGCACCATATACCATTTATAAGTGAGGCTTCATCCTGAAGCTTTTTACTTGAGAAAATCTGTAAGCAGAAAATTGTCTGTATTAAAATAAAATTTGAGTTCATATACATGGTAATTGTAATTAAAGATTTACTGCACTGACTTAATTAGTTATTCGATCATTGCATATGGAAACCAGTTTTGTGACTGCATTATTATTTTAACCCAACAAAGATTGATATTTTCCTGACAATAGAAGTAGAGTCGCTTAAAATCCATGATGGATATTCTTGGCCTATGGTACCAAAGCAATAACCAAACCTTGAACCCAAGCATGAGCAAACCCTTCATGCCCATTCAATGATTAAAGAAGCATAGTCTCGACATAGATAAAGTCCAGTGGGATTATGTTTAAATCAACTTAGCTCTGTGACATTGCATTACTTCAAAATCTGTATGAATACAACTATCATATTTTTACGAATGTATATAGTTTTACTGGATAAAAAATAAAGGCAGAGGACTAGCTTCAAACTATGGAAGGAGAAATTTCAATTAATATTACAATGCAACACTTCAGGAGTTATTTCTTTCAACCATATTCCATGTTTTAGAACATGCTACTACAAATTCCAAGTTGTACATTGTAGCAATCCGTTATGCTGCAGCGATTGTAATGGTAGGTTTGATTGTAATTTTATATATTTATTAATTTTTTTTCTGGTAGATTAATCTTTGACTAATAAACTGCAACCTAGGGACATTTAAGCTGTCAAAATCACCTGGGGATGACAACCAACTTAGAGCACACCAACTCTTAACATGCCTGAATTTATTGTACCCACCCAGTTTCGAACTTGCAACCTTCACACAGAATATTTTTTGTACACGGAATACTTAACAAAGCTACAAAACAAAAGAGAACCAGCTCCACGAAGTAGGCAGGCGAGCTCACCTGAGCATCTTACCTTTTCAGTGGTCCTTCATTCAAGATAGACAGAACCGAAAAGAAAAAAATTGTTATCGATCCCCACAATTTGAGGAGGGCACAAGTCGGGAAGTCTTAAGCGGGAAGGAAGATGGGAAGTATTAAGCATTGTGGGAGTTGTTCAGGGGGAGTTCCCAATAAGAAAGCAAAAGGCCCACACTGTTCGGTTCGAAAGAGATCAGAGAGAAGAGGAACAGGGTTAGTTACGTGAACAAGGTTAGTTATGTATGCCTGATTAGGATTTATAACCATGAGTACCCACCCCCCCCACCCCCCGGGGGTCGAGCCATAAGTGCGACCAAGGGAGAGCGAACCAAGTCAACAAGAGCAAAGGATGTGTTCTCAAGGGCGAACCCAAGAAATAAGCATGGGACCTAAGGAACAAGCATGGAAGTGTTCCAAAGGGCGAACCCAAGCCGGGTTAGTTCCCTCCTCAAGAAAGAATGGATTGGCGAAAGGCAGCAGTGGAAATGGAAGTAGACAGAGTCGAATACGGGTAAGCTCAAAGAAATAAGGGTCAAAGTAGACAACAGGCAGGAAAGGCGAAAGGATAGCTTACAATCAGGTAGGCAAGGTGAAAGGAAGGTATAAGGATCACCACTACAACCAGAGCAACAACAAAGAGGAGAAAGAGGAAGGAGTTTGGGAGGAGAGGTTTGGCATTGTTCACGCACATGGAATACCTACTATTTATTAGTTGAATCTCTGTTACCATATGATCACATGAATTACCTAGTATTTAGTGAATACTACCGGCCCATCCCATTTAGTTAGTTAGGATTAGGATAGTTAAGATCCCATTTAGTGAGGAGTTAGGATGAGTAAGAAGGAAGTATGCCAGCCATTTCATTAAGTGTCCAAAAAGCTCCAAAAAGCATAGATTGTAAATTCATCACATATAGGCCTACCAAATTCACTTTGAAAACCTGGAGGTCTAAGAGGTAGAGATAAGGACAAACGACCTCCTTGGGTACCTTTTTATATAGGACCTTTAGAGCATTTTTCAAGGGCTTTGTGTACGTGCGGTATGAGAGGGCAAGGACGGAGGACCTAACTAGCGAGGCTAGGTAAGGACTAACTAGAAATCTTTGAAGGACCTTTAAGAATGCCTTTATTGCCCCTTGCTTTCATTTTCCTACTGGCTCAGAAGCTTACTCGAATGTTGCTTCTTTTGATGAGGTGCACAAACTAATTAGTTTGGCTCTGGATCTTGATCTCGATCTCAAAATGCATTCACCCCCCTACTAGTAAAGCACTCAATTCAGGCTATTCAATAAGATCAAGGAGGTATCGACAAATTCGATAAGAAGATCATCTAAGTATTTGATAGGATTAGGGAGGCCTTTCCAGATCGAGTATACCATGAAGATTGGGTGGATCGACAAGATGAAATCAATACCATCAGTGCCTCTAGGAAACTGGCAAAGCACCCCCCAATTATTCTTTCTGATTTCCCCTATTATTAGACCGTGTTGGTCAGAAGATACCCACATAAATGGGTTTCGACCCCACGCCTAGCTCTTTTGTGGTATCCTAATCCTTCACCAATAAATAGGTCATACCTAGTGGACATTCTTCTGGGTGGTAAACACCTCCCCAATCAATAGTTTATATCTATCTACAAAACAAAACATGTTATAAATGGGCTTGGTGAATTGCAAAACTTCTGTCACACGTGCCCAAAACAAACCATCAAGAGCGGTCTCCTCCACATGTTCAAAACCTTTCTTGTCAACTGCGGTTGGCGCCATGTCCTTTAATAATTTCCAGTGTGGACTTGATACCATGCTAGCCAATGACTTTATTACCTTCAAAAGGTGCCTGAAGGTGAGGTAATAGCTAACAAATCTAGTCTTCGCAATCTTCAATAGCTCCAATCTTGAGTGACTATGGAAAAACCCATTGATATTGCTATGATTTGTAATAAATTTTATTATTTTTTTGCCTCTCTTGTACAAATCACCAATCCATTTGTATTGATTTTGTTTGTTTTTAATAATATCATGCATCAAAAGGTTCATTCTATGAACCAAACACCTAGACCAAACTATGTTTGGGTATCTATCCTCAATAATTGCTCCCGTTGCCTTACAATTAGCAACATTATCAGTGATGACTTGGATGACATTGTATGGCCCAATAGGTTCAATTGTTTGAAGTAATGGTTCTACAATGTTGATAGTGGTCTTGAATTTTTTTGAGTAATCATATGTTGAAAGGAATATTTCACCATTAATGGACACAACATGAACGCTCATCAATGGCTTGCCTTTTACATTTGTCCATCCATCAGATACAATGGACATCCCATGCTCATTCCAAGAATTTGTCATTTTACTCAAAGAATGTGCTATTTTTTCCTTTTTCATGATCAAGTCCCACGATTCTAGCCTTGTCATACCCAGGGTTCTTGTAAATTTTTGTAGATGTTCTATGCTTGGAGCAACTTTACTTTTCTCACAGCAATCATACAAATAGTTAAGTAAAATGCAGATAGAACATATAAGAGGATCTTATAGAAGACAAATCAGAAACAGGAAAAATGTGGTGGTGCGTTACGGCGGTCAACAGGATGCTTCAACCAGCAAAGTCTCCTTGGTCAGCCAACCCAGAATGTGTCACAACAGTCCTCCAATCAGCAAACGAGTCAACCCAAGTCAACTCAAAAAAGTCAACGCTGTCCTGAAAAAGTCAACGCAGGGCAGCAAGCTAAAAGTCAACGCAGCAGCAGATTGGTCAACCCTTTGACCTCGATTGCCAAAATAAAGACGGCCTCTTAAAATCGAACTCTCCAACAATTTTCAGCCCTTTCGGACCATGCGTTGACCAAAGTCAACGCCGGTCAAACTTCCTGCAAAACCCTAGCTGCAGAAATTCGTCCTTCCTCTTGGCCGTACAGAAATTCGTCCTTCTTCTTCACACGTGTGGGCTGGAAATGTCCTCCAAGGAGCTCGTACTAAATCAGATGAGAGAAGAAGATGTGTGTTGAGTTGTTTTTGAAATGCTCTCCAACTTTGCCTGTATTTATATCCATCATTGGGGTGTGTGACACATCTGCTGGGGGTGTGAAACCTTAAGGCCGACCTGCACATATAATTTATTATGAATAATAAATTAAAAATAAATGTTCTGCTCATCGGATTAAGACATATTATAAATGGATTTTACACCTCTCCGAAAGAGGAATCCAACAAAAATATTAGCCTCTTAATCTGAGCATCATAACATGGAGTTTGGACCTAGTTGTCCAAATTTAACACCTTCTCAACTAGGGGAGAACTCCATCCATCAAAGGTGACCAACATCATAAGCACATTCCGCCGTAACTTGCTTCTAGCCGGCCCTTTATTTCGGTACCTATGGGTCACCACAAAGACATCATCCCCCGACCGACATAACTGGCCCGCAGGTTCAAACTCTATCAAACTCAAGAAGAGTAGCATCCAACCAACCCAAAGTTGGTTCATATCCGAATTCGAAGTCGCGCAGGTCCCAGACCTCACAAATCTTGATCCCAGATCAAATGGTTGGACCGTGCCATCCTAGATAGAGAGTACGGCAATCTCTGATGCGTCCATCAGTCTTTGCTAATAGTCTCTAACTTTTCCACACCTCATTGGCCAAATGAGAGGTACTTCCCATGAGCCCTGAACTCAATGGGTAGGATGCATACGGGGCACAGATAAATGAGTGGCGAACCAGCTCAATAATCACAAGGGTGGGGCAGAAGCATTATGAGTGCTTATAGCTCCGAGAAGCTATCCCCAAAGCCCCCCAGAGCTCCCACAGCTCATCGTCCAACAGGACCCACATCATAGGGTCTTTCCACGACACCAAGACTCTCACGGAAGGTTAGGAACTTGACCTTCCCCAGGGGCTTAGTGAGAATATCCGCGACCTGCTCATCAGTTCCTATATGATCGAGCCTAACGGCGCCTCGCTGTACCATATCCCGGATAAAGTGGTACCTGATATCAATATGCTTGGATCGGTCGTGGAACACAGGATTCTCAGTCATACGAATCCCACTCTGATTATCACAGAGTATCACAGTGGTATCTAGCACATGTCCAAATAGCTCACTAAAGAGCTTTCGCAACCAAACTGCTTCACAACAGGCCATACTAGCAGCAATGTATTCGGCCTCTGTGGTGCTCAAAGCCACCGACTTCTGCTTCCTGCTCATCCATGAGATCGAAGCAGAACCAAGATTGAAGCAACATCCCGATGTGCTCTTACGATCCACCACACTGCCAGCCCAATCGGCATCAGTATATCCACGGAGTATCACACTCCCGGCAGTGTATCTCAGCCATGGTTTATCGTGACCCGAAGATATCTCAAAAGATTCTTGGCACCAACCCAGTGAAAATGATGAGGCTCAACCATCTGTTGACTCAAAGTGTTCACTGCAAAACATATATCCGGTCGGGTGTTCACTAAGAACATCAAAGCTCCTAAGAGTTGACGATACTCAGTAGGATTGGCCAAGATAGGCCCAGCAGCGCTGCCACTCAACTTCTTGAAGTTGAGTTCCATTGGTGTTGACACGGACTTGCAGTCCACCATACCAAATCTCTCTAGAAGTTTCACAATGTATTTTCCTTGAGAAAGGAAAATCTCTCCAAGTCTCTGCCAGACCTCCAGGCCTAGGAAGTAGTGCATCAGTCCTAGGTCCTTCATCTCGAACTCAGCAGCGAGCTCCCTCTTACATTGATGAATGAGAGGGTCAGCACCTGTCAGGAAGAGGTCGTCCACATACAGCACTAGAATGAGAGGCTTCCCCTGCACAACCTTGAAGTAAAGGTTCGGATCAGCATTACTTTGAGTGAAGCCCAACTTCATCAAGTAACTATCCATCCTCTCGTACCAAGCTCTGGGTGCTTGCTTTAACCCATAGAGGGCTTTCTTCAACCTGCAGACATGAGTGTCTCGATTTTGAACTTCAAATCCCAGAGGTTGTTCCACATACACTTCTTCCTTTATTGCACCATGCAGAAAAGCGGTCTTGACATCCATCTGATGAAGACTCCATCCTTGCGTAGCAGCAAGGGCTATGATTGATCGAATGGTGGTATATCGTGCCACAGGTGCAAATATGTCATCATAGTCAATTTCTTCCTTTTGAGAGAAGCCACGGGCAACAAACCTTGCCTTGAACTTTTCAGCACTCCCATCAGATCCATGTTTGATCTTGTAGAGCCATTTTGCGGTGACAACAGATTTGTCCTTCGGTCTCGGGACCACATCCTAGACATCATTCTTCATTATGGACTCATATTCTTCGTGCATAGCATCCTTCCAAACTTGATGCTTTACGGCTTCCTCAAAAGATCCAGGTTCAGATTGTACAATAGTACTCATGGTAGCTAGATACCCTTGGTATCTACACGGCTTCTTGCTTTCTCGGAATGTCCCCCTTGGGGCAGCATGACCCTCAGCATCTTCAAGGGTGTCCCTGAGCCATGATGGTCTCTTTCCCAGTGAAGGAGATGGATCAATAGGGTCCATTGGTCCTTCAATATCAGGCATTGTCTCATCCTGCGGTTCTTCTTGATTTCCAGGCCTTTCTTCATGATTCTCTTCAGATCTTGGAAGATCTGCTACTTTCTTCAGGGAAGCATCTTCGTCAAAAGTGACATCATGGCTTATCTCTACTTCCCTTTGACCAGGTACATAGACTCTATATGCCTTAGAAGTCTCACCGTAGCCCACAAACATTCCTTTCTTCCCAGTAGCATCCAGCTTACTTCTCTTTTCTTTCGGCACATGAAAATAGACAGGACATCCAAAAATTCTAAAATGTGAGACATCAGGTTTCTTACCAGAGAAAACCTCTTCGGGAGTTTTGGAGTCCAAGGCGGAATGAGGGCATCGGTTTTGAATGTACACAGCAGTATTTGCAGCTTCTCCCCACAGAAACTTTGGTAGACCCTGGTCACAAAGCATGGCACGGGCAGCTTCCATAATAGTCCTATTCTTGCGTTCAGCAACACCATTCTGCTCAGGAGTATATGCAGTGGTAGTCTCCCTCTTAATGCCAGCTTCTCTGCAAAAGTCTTTGAACTCATTTGACTCATATTCAGTGCCATTGTCAGTCCTCGAAATCTTGATCTTCTTTCCGGTCATATTTTCCACCAAGGCTTTGAAGGTACGGAACCACATGAAAGCCTCATCCTTCTTCTTCAAGAAGTATATCTAGGTTTTGCGAGAGAAGTCATCAGTAAATGTCATGTAGTAAGAACATCCCCCTGTGGACAAACAATGTGCAACATACGTATAGATCGAATGGACCACGGTAACATATCGCATGTCTTTTGTGACACTTGAGGGGAAAGGTCCTCTTGTATGTTTTCCCCCGCATGCCCTCACATACACCTTCATGATTATTTCCCAAAGTCACATCTCGTCACCACCTTCCTTGCTTCAAGGCCTCTAATGAAGCCATGTCCAAATTCGACAACAGGCTCGGCTGCTTTGATAGTATCACAAGTCATAGCTCCCAACGGACTCCCTCCAACCTGGTAGAGTGTACCAACTCTAAAACTAATTGAGATAGCTTCCTTGAAGCTCTCCTTCCACATGAGCACCTTTCCATCAGAGAAAGTTACATTGAATCCTTTGTCTTCCATGGCAGA